>CABEEJ010003668.1:20510-76021 GCA_901482245.1 Timema douglasi
CTTTCAAAAGTGAGCTTGTATGTATGGTTAAGCAGTGCTCATTCAACAAGAGCATACATACTTTGACTCAGAAGACCCAGAAAGATATATTATCATTAGCTTCTGGAATGAAAATGAAATGCATACAAGAGATTTAACGCCTTGCTTTGTAGTCATGCAACAGTTCAAGATATATTAATTAACTTTAAATCTTCTCTAAAACAAGAGGATTTTGATCTTAAAAAAATTCTTCAAGTTTCCATGGATTGGCCAAATGTAAACCTCAAATTTTAGATGATCTCAAAGTTATTTGAAAGAAGATTCTCCACATCATCCAGAGATTCTGGCACACCACAATTTAAGACTGAGAAAAGTATTGTACCCCATGTAGATCTCTGCTCCACAGCCCATCTATTCTCAAAATGTATAAACATTGTCGAATTTGACCGCTCTACCGACTGAGTTATCTGGGATCTCCATTGACATGGAGGGTATCCAGAATACTAAGCTGGCAGAGCAGGTAGTGCATATAGTCAGATGACAAGGGTTCATATCCCTTTCACAGTGTCATTTTACAAGATTTATAGTATAATTTGGTTTACTGATGCTTTACAAAAAAAAATTACTCTCAAACTTGCCCTCTTGGCCCTATTGTTTAAAGTAACCCAAAGAAAGATGTAAAAAACCTGGAATTGTCGGGAAAATGGGTTCTCCATGCTCAAGTTTCTTGGCTTCAAGTTGACTTCAAAGAGATTTTCAGAAAGCTTCTAAATATTCATTTGAATTAAGTAATGTTTGAGGTCAATAAATATATAATATTAAGACATAACTATAGTATGTAAGAAGTTATTATTAACACAGTGGTTTGACCATTCTTCGCACGGGATCTATAAGTAGCTTTGTTATTTTTACCAAATGAAATAGTGGCCCAATTTTAAATTATTTTTAGTTATTAAGCCTTTATAGGTTTAAATTATCAGACTAAACATGAAAAATAGGTAGGTTGACTAAAACATGACATAATAGGCCTATAATCTAAAAATGGGTTCTCTTTGCATAGAAGAGACGTAAAACAAAGTAATATACATTGTAACTAAAAAAAGGTGACCTGGCGGTCTAGGGGTTAAGGTGTCAGACTTCTATGCTGGCGGCCGGGGTTCAATCCTCGGTCCCGGCAAAGATTTATCTGATTACCAAACCCTTCCTTCACCTCTGACAAGACATCTTGTGAATGTGGGGAATGCCAGGCCTCCACCGTGGTTCGGATTCCACGTTAAACTGTAGGTCCTCCATTTCATCTCACAATCACCCTACCATTACACATTAGCGTAAGTGCGTATAACTCGAACGGGTAGTAAGACGCGGTGCTAATAATAATAATAATAATAATAATAATAACTAAAAAAAATTAAAAAAATAACATCACAGTTCAAAAACAACATAAATGAAACAATGGACTATAATATAATAGATACATATTGGTCCCTGCAATTATCTACCATATTTCAATTTTCTATCACTCAAAGCTTAATTTTCCCACTAATTTGAGCACTCTATTTTTAGGATCTAATTTCAAATTTTCACTATTTTCAGATTATTTGGGGTGGACTTTGTAACTACTTGCAAATATTTTAATTTTATATCTTGCCAAAAAAGTGTTTTTTCTATACACTTTGAAACTTTCTCTGCTTCCCCTCCCCACCCAATTTACTGACCCTTGTTTTAAAATTAATATAATTAACTCTTCTCGTTAATTGGGGCTGTCGCTCTACATGTAGGTAAATATTTTAATTTTATATCTTGCCAAAAAAGTGTTTTTTCTATACACTTTGAAACTTTCCCTGCTTCCCCTCCCCACCCAATTTACTGACCCTTGTTTTAAAATTAATATAATTAACTCTTCTCGTTAATTGGGGCTGTCGCTCTACATGTAGGTAAATATTTCAATTTTTGACCATACAGAAAATGTTATATTATAATAGGTTGGGAAAGTTTTGGGTAGGACGCCCATTTTACATTTTTTTCTTCAAGCTATACGCTTATATAATTACTTCAGTGGGGTAGGGATGAGGAAGGAATTATTTTAGAGATAATTAATTAGCCTGGATGGAGAGTGGAAAACTATTTAGGGAAAATAAAACCACCCTCACTAGACCCAGCCAGGATCTGAACCTCGACTTCCCAGTCATCAGGCCATTCTAACACAAGTGATGCCTTGTCCCATTTGGCCACTGAAACGAGTTTCCGGTTCTTAATTTTGAAATTTAATTGGTTTTCAGTGTTTAAGGTGGCTCTCATACCTGCCTGACAAATGTAAATCTTCTACCACAGTAATAAGTAGTTGTCCTAATTTCAAAACCCCCTACTTAAAAAAGTCAACATTAAATTTTTTATATAAGTTTTGAAAATTTAAACCTCACTGCCCCCACCCATTCCTCCCCTATCACCACCATTTAACAAACCTCCAATTATAAAATATAAACATTTTAAAATTATTTTGAGTAATTTCACTTCATTTCTGGCAAATTTTAATTTTCTATATTACCTAAAAGTGTGCTTTCTATTAAATTCTCCCTTTTCCCAGAGTCCCATCTTAAAATTTGAAATTATCAGACTTTTTGGTTATTCGGAGTAGTTTCATACCCTTCTTGCCGAGTTTAAATGTCATACCACCCTCATAAGTTGTTGTTTCTATTAGTTTTGAAAACTTTGAACCCTACTTCCCCCATTTCATTAAGTCCAACTTTGAAATTTCAAACTTTAAGATCTTTTTGATTATTTGGAGTGATACTTTTCTACCTCTCTGTCAAATTTCAATTATCTATTTTCTATGGTGTGTTTTTTCTATATTTGAACCCTCAGACCCTTGGATTCACAGCGCTCCATTTTTGAACTTTTCTGGTAATGAGGCAACCCATATACCATTCCCCCAAATTTCAGTTTTTTAGCCCATCTAAAAGGAACTAATCTTTTTCTAGACCCACTCACTCACACACATACTTACTTTCTGTTTCATAAATACATATAGGAGATAAGATGCGATTAAAACTAAACTAATAGTTTGGAAATGAAAAAAGACTAAGATATTTCAAATAGATAATCTTTGGACTAAAAATACTAATATTTTATATTTTATTTATATATAATGTGTGTGTGAGTGAAAATTTAATCAACTTTGTTTCATTTGGAAAAATAATATAATTGATAATACTTAATAATGTTTAAATACATGTGTGGATAGCTAGGGATGGGCCCTGGAATTCTTAAGGATATTCGAGATTTAAAGATTTAGAAAATTTTGAATTCAAAACGTACAAAAAAAAAATCTTCAATGTTTTAAGTGAAATATGTGAATGTTATACTGAATGGATTATAAGAAAGAATGTTAACATTAAGTTACAATTACTTCAACTTATTATATTATATTTATATTTCCTCTTAAGTTCATAATTTTTTCCAAAATTCAAATTCTGGATTCAAAGGTAAATTAGAGATTCAGATCCATAAGATAGTGGATTTGACCCAACTCTAATGATAATTATTAACTGAAAAATACTTGCAATTGTGTAGATATGGATCAGAATGAATTGGAGAAAGACGAGGAGGGTTTCTCATATCAGAACATGTTGCGTCGTGATCGTCGACGTTGGGACGTGGCGGACACGGACGGGGACAGTGCCCTCACGCATGAGGAGTTCTCTGGCTTCTTGCACCCTGAAGAGACGGGACACATGCGGGACATTGTGGTACTTGAGACCATGGAGGACATTGACAAGGATAAAGATGGGAAGATCTCCTTGCTAGAGTATATTGGTGACATGTACAGGGGCAGTGATGGGGAAGATGAGCCTGAATGGGTCAAGAACGAGAGGGAACAGTTTTCCACATACAGAGACAAGGACGGAGATGGTTTCATGGACCAGGAAGAGGTGAGCTTACACTCATCTATCTTTAAACTCGTATTAGACTTTCTTTCTCCCAAAAAAAGTTTAAGTTTCAAAAATTAAACGATAGATAACTTTCACATGGAAATGTCAAACTTTTCTTATGATGATCTATTGAAAAATTGCTTAGATTGTGTTTCCACTGCACACTGAAACATGTAAACCACCAATGATTACTTCGGATTAAAGACTTACATCAAAAGGGGAATTTGGCATCTCGATACTTGAATATAAAGTAAATGGGAAAATAAAATTATTTCTGAAAAACAATGCAACCCAGCATGTGCACGAGGATAATTTAATTTGGGGTGGGTTGGGGTTTCAAAATCGTAACCTTATGACATGATTTTAAGACTTACTATTAAACCCTAATAAAGAGAACATTGTTATTCTATACAGTAGTGTGGGAGGAGCAAGTAACAAACATTGTTATTCTATACAGTAGTGGTGGGGGAGGAGCAAGTAAACAAACATTGTTATTCTATACAGTAGTGGTGGGGGAGGAGCAAGTAACAAGCATTTTTTGGGACTTTCTGTCCTGCTTCTCCCAGTTAATGTTAGAAAATTGGATACTCCCAGAAGCTATTTATAGGATTATCTTTTGAAAATTCAAAATTTATTTCTTTTAACAATCATTTATGACTCCCACAAACTTTTTTAAAATTTTGAAACTTCTAGAGGCTATTTAAAGTAGTCCTTCAGCAAAATTTTAATGCTTCTAAAAGCTATTTTAATAAGTAACCACCAGATTTTTATTATAAATTAGATTTCCTAGAATCTATTTGAAGTAGTCCCTATCCAATTTTTTTAAATTTTGAATTTCCTAGAGGCTATTTATAGTGTTATTTGCATACTTTTTCTTTTAAAGCTAGATGCCTCTAGAAGTTATTAGAAGTGGCCTTCCCCCAACACAATTCTATAAATTGAATATTTTTTAGAAGCTATTTGGAGTGGTGCCTACCTGGCAAATTTTTGAAAAGGGAATACCTCTATAAGATTTTACATGACAATATTTAAGCTTCATATTTCCTCCCTCAGCCCATGCAACCAAGGGAATTTCTTAGTAGGAAAGTAGTGGCAACCTTGCAGTAGGTTATAATTCTTTAGGTTTTATCATGTGATTTAAAAATAGTTTGAGTAGTTATTTGGATGTATTGGAAACCTCTCCATGTCTGCCACTTTTCATGAGATGATATTTGTGTATGTAAAAGAAGACAGCATCAGGCTAGCACTCATTCCTCTCTTAAAACTGTGTATTAACTCCTTGGCTTATGAAACTTATGATAACTACGAAGCTTCGCCAATAAATATTTAATTTATGGTCAGTTATTACAAGCGCTGAGCTATTATATACATTACAAATTAATATTCT
Source organism: Timema douglasi (assembly GCA_901482245.1). Taxonomy (NCBI): domain Eukaryota; kingdom Metazoa; phylum Arthropoda; class Insecta; order Phasmatodea; family Timematidae; genus Timema; species Timema douglasi. The sequence goes on from CABEEJ010003668.1 coordinate 25,806, forward strand.
TATAGAATAGATCTGAAATAACAAATTGTAAGCTGTGATAATAAATTGATTTATCAGAATAAAACAAAATTTTAACAATAATTACTATGCAGTAAAAAAAATTACAAAGAATTTTACTGCATAAAGTTACATAAAAAGCCAAAATATAACATTGTCATAGCTTGCAACCTTAGTTATTCTAAAGCAGGCAAGGAAGATGTAAGCCCAAGAACTCATACTGTCGATTGTCCTGAATCAGCAGTCACATATTTGCACTAGGTCATGTTTTTAAAAAACATAGCTTTTTTCTGCCTATTAACATACCAGAGTATTGACAAAATTAGTAATCTAGGGGAAACACCCCTCCTCTTTTGGTATATAACAATGAGTTTATATCTATTGAGGAGAGAGGGGGGCCAGAAGGACCCCAGTTGCTAGGGGGCTGGTCTTGGCTACCAAGTTACAGCAACTGTGGAGAATATCCTACACCTTGAGTCCCTGTCCAGTATAGTTATAAAACCTACATCACCTTTATACTCTTGTCTTGTAATTAGTCTATTTCAGTAAAAAAATATCACTCTTCCATCCTGTAAAGTAAGCCCACGGAAGGGGGAGTAGCGAAAATAATTTTTCAAGCATAAAACCATTACCAAAAAATATTCAAACTTTGATTTGTTCTCAAGAATAGTTCATCCATTTTATCCGAGTTCACTTCGATAGCTAATGTTACTGCTGCAATGGTATTTTAGTTTTTTATGCTTCTGTTAAGGAAATTTAGTACGTAATTTCTTCCCTGCATCCTTCTATCCTGTAGTTGTGGGAAACCTATTTCTCTGTTACTAATTGCCCATTGCTGCAGAGGACTCAAGTCACCTTATAGCACCCTATATCACCTTGAGGGAATTTAATACACAACCAACCGACTGAGGGAATCTTCCTTTACCTGAAACCCTTGCCCTGTTGTTCTTAGACACAGGTCTTGAACCTCGGTGATAGTGATACATTTCTTCATTCTTCTCTTGATTTTAATATCATAATTATTTAATAATATAGTAAATTACTTGCAATTAAAACCATACTTTTGTTTGTTATAAAATATTTTTGTTTCAACTTTAACAGTTGTGTTTGTTTGTTGTTGGGATATTCAGGTAAAGAATTGGATTATTCCTCCAGATTTTGACCATGCCTTGGCCGAATCTCGACACCTCATCTATGAGTCTGACTCGGATGCAGATCAGAAACTGACCAAAGAAGAGATTCTCAACAAATATGACCTGTTTGTCGGTTCACAGGCCACAGACTTTGGTGAAGCACTGGCTCGCCACGATGAATTCTAGTCATTATCGAGTCTCAAAACTATTAGGATTATTATCTCACCTTTGGTCACAGAGCAGCCATTGGTTTAAATTAGCTTTTCAATTTATCATGATTTGTCTCTAGGACTGATTATATTTACTAACCTTCTGAATTTAAATTTGATATGTATGCATTAATTTGTTTATGAACAAAGTCAAGAATAAGTTTAGTGGCTTCCTTTTAAATGTTAATGTGAAGTCTTACTTTACTGAATTACGATCTGAAAACATGTGTTGCATCATTATGATAGACAGAATCAGGTGTCTCCTTCATGCAGCTACTTTCTGGCAAGGACACATCAGAGCTACAACACCACCACAAATGTGAAACTAGAGATACTCACACTGAAGCTATGTTACCTCTCTTAATCTCACTAGTCCAGTTAACAAACTGTCATAACTTCAGCACTCCTCAAAGGTAAAATGACTGAGTTAAGCTAGCAGATATGTAAAAAACTAAACAGAATCTAGCAGTTTTATCTTGTTCGACCTTGTGAGTTGCTGGAATGCACATTTTTAGGAAGGCTTTTATTAATTTCAGGATGTCCAATGATCTGGAAAACCAGGGAATTATGTGAAGATTTTTAAATTTCTACAAAAAAACACAACTCTGATTTGTAATAATCATACTAACAATGTTATTTCAGTTAATACGCACTGTGAATCTCATTTAACAAAGATACCCCTGTTGAGTAGACTAATCTCAGTTCTCAAAGTCAACATGGGATTTTCATGTTGTCTTTCCACCCCTCTATTGCACGTCTTTTAAACCAAAGTTGAGTTATGGTCATGTGTGAAGAATTCAATTACATTATAGTAAAAACAAACTAAAAAAAGAATGTCTGGACCATTTTAAACTGAAAGGCAATCTTGTAATGTTTCAACGTGATCTTGTTGAAATCCCACTTAGATCGCAATACCCAATAGCCTTAGGCTAAACAACTCCTTTAACCCAGACATGTAAAACTCATTTGGTCATAAAGACCACATTTAAAATTGTATTTCATTAAACTAAATATGTCACCATCTAAAAAAAATATTAAATCTTATAAATGTGAAAACTAAAACTAAGATATATTTAGATGTACGTTAAGCTCTCTTTTTATCGAAAATATATAACTTTTTTTTGTAGCAAAGGTATTTAGTGTTAGTATCTAAACTTTGTGATTACTTTGCAAATTTCCAATTTTCATGATTTGAAACTGTGTATTTCTACAATGATTATAGAAAGAATGTTGATCTATCAAAATGTCTGCGGGCAGCACATTTCATGTGTGCTTTAACCCCTTCAAAAAATGACATAATTTCATAGTAGGTTTGTGTCTAAAATATTATTTCATTAAGTTGCAATCTAAATAAAAAAAATTGTAATATACTTAATATTTATGTATAGTGGCTGGAAATACATGTATGGTGGCTTTGGAAAACTCGAAAAAAATTAGGAAAGTTTAATATATAGTTGAATTTGTAAAATTAAAACTGTTTTGCTGTGGTAATGTAAAAATTGTATGATTGAATAAGTGACCTATGTTCAACTTATGTGTATTTGGACAATTTAACCTAATTATTCTTTAAATTTCAATATAATTCCAGTGTGCTTGTAAATGCTGTAATATGATATGCCTGTTGTAGTATTACAATTATCATGCAATTTTATTGGTTATTAGAAAAAAAATATTGCTTACTTACAACTAGTACGAACCTGGGTAAACATCATTCACTCAGATAAAATTTAATATTTTGATTTTATTTACAAATTTCTAAGTAAGGCACCTATTGATTTAAACACTTTTTATTTTATGTTTAATCCTATATTTAATTTATTATTAGTTAAAATTGGGATTAATTTGTAACTGATTTGTTTAATTCGTCAGCCTCTTAAGACCAAGTATTTTCTTAATAATCTGTAAAAACCTAATATTTTCCTTATAACAGGTTTCATTTTTCTCGACAAACACAAAAATGAGATGGAAAAATAGTAACTACTGACTTTATTACAAACAACTAGTTTAGTTGATCAGTGGCCGACATGTCCAGTCACCAACCATAGAGCTGAAAACAATATCTGCACTGGTGTGTGTAGCCCCATTGAAATAGTGTCAGCTATGTCAGATGACGTGACTACCAACATAAAGTAGTGTTGCAGTGTCATTGCCTTGATTTTCAGGGGGCCTAACTCAAGCCTAAAGCAATGATTTGTGAATACTAGACACAGAAATAAGTTTTCTTTTTTGTATGGAGTGCAGTATAATATACTCCTTTTGAGTAACTTCTACTCAAGATAATCACTTTACCTTCTTCCATACATATAGTTAATTAACTCTCTCAACAAGTTAAGAATAGACCACTGCTCACCTGCAGTCCGACTTCTTGTATGTGTTGTTGGAAACATGTGAGGTATGAAGCCCACTATTTCATTTATTATTATTATTATTTCAAATAACAAACCATTCTCATATACAATGTATGTATATTTTTACTTAATGTCTTATTATTTTTGACATTAATGTGTGTAAAATTAATTAATCAAGTTTTTTGTATAAATTTTTTTACAAATAATAAATTTGTTTTATTTTATTAGTTAAACTTCAAAATAATAACTTTGTTTCATAAAATAACCCACAAAATAAATAAAATGGCTACAATCAAATATACTTATTTTGCAAATTCATATAACAACAATAATAAATGTATATTTTTGAACATCTCAAGATCTGTCTTGACAGTATTTTACGATAAATCTCTTCAAGCTTGGATTAAATATTTAGTTATGTTCGTGTCTTTTTAACAGGGGTTTTCATAACTGTGTATATTAACCTTCTGTGACTGGCACTGTTGCATTTTCGCAATAGCTGCTTTTTTATTTATTTAAGGTAATTAGGTCGGATCCCCTCCAAGTATTCCTCAAATTAGTTCCTGCTGCATAGTATGATGTCATCAAACATTCAAAATAATGTATATTTTCTGAGATACGGGCGCCGTGCAGGAAGGTTGCTAATACACAATGGCGCCAGTAGTGGCTCATTACCATTGTATGTTTACAATGTATAGTTGTTGGAAGTTTTATCACGTTGCTTTAGTTTACGCGTGCGCTCACTATTATACATAAAAATACAAATTGAAGGAAAGAACTCAAGTAAGAAAGACCTTTTTTTTAAAAAAAAAATTAAGTAAACTGCAGCAAAACGGTTGATCAAGAAAATATGGGTGAAATTTTGTAATACCGTAATACAGTAAGATATAAAATAATGCCCTACAATATTTTACTTGTTATTTTTTTTATTAAAAAGCTATGTTTTTATAACATTTTAACATTATTTTAGTTTTCTTTTTTATAATATATAAAATTTAGAAAATACAATATTATTCTAATATATATTTAATAATATCGCTTCAATAGTAATATGTATTTAAGTAAGTGGTTTTTAATATTATTTAGAATATTATGGAATGTTGCAAAAAATGCAACGGTGCCAGTCATGTTTTTTATCACTGTTCCCGAAGGTTAACTCGATGGTAAGATTAGCAAGACAACGATCACCTATGTTGGGTTAGATTATGTCTACTGCCAGATACAGGAAGAACTAGCCTCTTCGGTGACCTGGCGGTCTAGGGGTAAGGTGCCAGACTTCTATGCTGGCGGCCGGGGTTCAATCCTCGGTCCCTGCATAGATTTATCTGATTACCAAACCCTTCCTTCACCTCTGACAAAGTTCGGATTCCACGTTAAACTGTAGGTCCTCCATTTCATCTCGCAATCACCCTACCATTACACATTAGCGTAAGTGCGTATAACCCCAAACGGGTAGTAAGACGCGGTGCTAATAATAATATAACTAGCCTCTTCACAACCTCACATGAAGTTTGGTATCTCCGAAATGGTCTGGCAGGCTAGTTTCCAACATAGAAGGTTTTAGCGTAGACTAATGAAAAAACCTTTATATCATATTTGGCAGGCTTATTACTCTTGTACTGTCGAAATGAACTATGTCCTCAAAATGACCACAGCATTTCTTCATTTGTACAATATTTAGCTGCACAATAGTGTTATAGAAAGTTTTGACCTAATTTTTCAAACATTTCTCACACTGAAGAGAGTTTGTTAATAGCAAGCCTGATAGCATGGCTGCGCTTGTCACTAAAACATATGGCTCAAAGAAAAAAACAATTAATTTTGTGAGACAGCAGCATGAAAAATCCGCACACCTGTCCCATCATTGCTCCATAACTTATTTGTTTATTTTAGAATACTACATTAGGCCTATAATTGCTCTATTGTCCATTAGATTGATGTGTTTTGCATTTCTCCATAACATTCTTTCATTATATTAATATGAGTATTAGTTTACTTGCTTCAGAATATTGTGTTTTTTAAAAAAATTCCAAGACTTAATGTGGTGTCAGCCTGGAAGATGTGCGACAATGTTGTGCTGCCATGTTGATTCGGCTAATTTATACTTTGTACGGTGTCATAATCTGACAATGAATATTCGCTGTCCACCATCATCACTGTCATTTTGTTCAAAGTCGGTATTATGGTTTCAATCATCGCATATCTCTTCCTCTTAGTAGCGAGGCGGCAGGATAAGCTCGGCTATCCCAAAAGGTTTTGAAAAAGAAGAGAAAACATTAGTGCATGCAACTGTTTAGCATAGCCACTGAGGGCGACCAGTATTTTTCAAAGGTTTATTTCAGTATGAGTTAGTTAAATATTGTGATTGTGACTTGAATTTTTATTATTTTATTGATTTATTTTAAATTTAATATAATATATATGAATAATGTTTTAAGATTTAGTGTATCTACTGCAGAAAAGAATGGGAGACACTGTAGACATCAACAATGACTTTCCATTCAGTTGACTTTTGTTAAATAATTTTTCAGTTGCCTTTTTGTTAAATAACTTTACTGACACTTTGTATTTTGCATGAAAAATGCATTTAAAATGGAAAGTAGTAAGACCAATATTAGATATTTCACAAAAGGTATACAAAAAAAATCATCACACTTTGCCACCGCTTCCTATGGGTCATTATAACAACCTACACCATTTTCACTACCCCTAAATCATCTGTGTCATCAGGTAATTCTTCATTAAATAATCCTTTTTGGTTCATCAATTACTAAATACAGTTGAGCTTGGATAAGTGAGAAAACTCTATAAGTGAGACTAATCACCAGGTCCTGTCATTTTCACCTCTGAAAACCTTTATAAGTGAGTTTTTTTTTCATATCTGGGCCTTTATAAGTGAGAGTGTCTTCCAGGAAATATATCGCTATTGTGCTTATTTTGACAGGTCACACAAACACATGCATGGTTTTTTTGTTTCTCTGCAAGAGGTCAGGTCTGCATTAGTAAACAAAGACAAATTAGTCGATTGGTGTCTATCGGTGAGGGAGGTGCATTGCGCATTCCCATCCTATTTACCGTGTTTTCTTATACCACCTCAAGTGAGAGAAGTAGGTGCTAGACCTGGATTAGTGAAAACCTCTATAAGCAGAAAAAATTCCTGTTCCCTTGAACTCTTGCTTATCCAGGTTTGGCTGTATAAACTATCATATTTGGAAGAAGTTACAGGAAAGGTGGATAGAAATGTATAAAATGAACGAACACAATATGGCTTTTACAATGACAAGAACAACACAGTTCAAACTTTATGTTGCTGCCATTTGAAAAAAAGGTAATGGTTGTCTTTTGAGAAAAATCATTACTGCCCAATTCCTGGCGTAGGTTTCATTAATTCAAAACTCATCAGGATGGAGTGTGAAACGCACATTGTAACTTTCTAAAAGAGTGGGGGAGGAAAAGGAAAGTTTTAAAGTTTATATTAAAAAACACTGGCTGGGGAAATTTACCTTAACACGAGTGGTCATGCTGCCAGGAGGCGACTTAGCGGTAACCACACATCACGTGGGAGAGGGAGTTAAGATACATGAAGGGAGGGCCACCACATGTGTTTGGAAGAAAGGAGTAACAATGATGTTGGGCCCACTCTCAGCTAAATTAATATCTTGGATTGAACGCTGCACTAGTCTCAAAATGGCAACCAACATATGCACACCTCTTTCATTTAAAAAAAACTATATCCCTTTATTGTGATATTATATGGAAAATTAAATTAAAGGACAAACATTATTTACATGTTTAATAAAGATGATTTATGTTATGGTACTAATAAAGTAAAGGGGGGGGTGGGGGGTAAAACACTAGTTTAAATAGTTTATTCTTTAAACTTCTTGGCCAGTTGACATCTTAAACGTGGTGATAAATGTATTAATAATCATTATTAAGTAGTTTGTATACAGATAGGATGGCCATAAAGTCTGTACACATAGGCATGTACACAAAGATATATGCTTATACACATTTTTAACACACAACAAATTTTAGGACATCAAATTACATTACATGTTCAATGTGTTGTCCCTTTTTAAGAATGCAATGTTGAACTCTGTGGGCAAAATCTGACTGTGAATGTTTCTTGTGTTCAAAAACTTTATTAGTGACCATACTTCACATTTGGCAGGCTGATTGATTGTTTTAAACACAAAATGTTGTGCGTGCTTTGTCCTTGAATGTAATAAAATTATTATCATCTGCAGTTCAAATGTCACGATATGCACGGTAAATATAAGTAAACAATACTTTCTGGGTGTGCCTTGTATAAAGTGACCTTTGCACACCCTTATTAGATATTATAAGATTGTTAGTTAGACAGTACCACTATTCATTTTTAGTAATGTTCTCTTGTTAAACCGTGTTTTAATCAAGCAGGATTAGTCTGTATGTCAGTATTTATACGTGTATTCATAACATAAGTCTTGATGTATGTTATTGGGTTTCTTATGGTCTAGCCAACAATTTATTTTATTCGGTGACAATAAAGATTAGGTATATTATTTTTATAATGTTGTTTATTCTGTTGTAATGTTGAGATGGAAGGGAACTCGAGTTAAGGTCATATTTTTACAGTTTTTATAGAATGACTTTTCTTGACATACATTTATTTCCACCCCATCTAACTTTGTAAACATGTGCTTGTTTAATTTTAGGCAAGATTGTTTTTTTCTTATGCTTTTAACTTTTAATGAACAAAGTTTGACAAAAAGATACTTTCTAATTCACAATTCTTACATTTACAGCAAAATATTTACCCGTCTGATCTGCTGCTGTCTTATTATGTAAAATATTTTTTTTTAGTTTAGATAAATTAAAATTGAACAAATTATTTCTAAATTTTAATAATTCTTAAGTCATGTATTAATTGTTAGTTTGTAATGTACATAAGTGCATTGTATAAAATTATCTAAGTCTAATCATTTAAATAGATTTAAAATTAAACAGTTAGTTTAATTACCTATGTAAAAAATTTCCTAAAACTCTTAGGAAATATTTTAGTTTGTTTAAAATAAATGTTAATTGTTTAAATTGGTTAAATGTTTACTTTTGCAAACAATAATTTAACATGCTTTAATCGAAATCTAGAATGGTTAGTTGTGCATGCACATGTGCAGCATTTGAACAACATACTGAAAAATCAATCAAATTTTGTTATGAAAATATTTTATTTTGATTCTAAACTTGCTTTTTACAAGTTTTTTATGGTATTTTATAGTCAAACGCAACTACTTAACCCAATAACCATGCTGATAGATGAATTTAAACTAAGCTATGCTGAAAATTACATGTGCTTCTCCATCAAAGATACATGTTAAGGATATGACAAAACCTAACAAATGGACACTATTTTGTTGTCATTTTAAATGTGATCTTGTAATGAATAAATAAGCCTTTACCAATTAAAAGGTGAAACCTAATCTGGATCTTAACTCATTGAATTGAATTGATTTTGAATCAAATTAAATATCATTCCACAAAGATTCAGGTCCATATTCATATTTTGCACATTTGTGTTAACTTATGTGTATGTGTATTCTCCCATACATAATGTACTAAGAATATTCAATGCCTAACAACACCCTTGAGGATACTTTGTTTAATATTCATAAGTAAACATTTATACTGCTACACAGTTATGATTTTTAAATATTATCTTTAGTTTAATTTCTAATGGTTGTGCAAGATTTGTTTCTATTGACATTTTAAATAAATCGTATTACTTGGTAAATTACTTTTGTACTAAAATAATGTATCGCTAAGGTTTTTATCTTAGAAAATTAACTGCAAACTATTAATTTGTATATTTATTTGAATGTGTTAGGAATTTGCATGAATTTAATGCACAAATATTTCCATATTTAATTTAAGGTATTACTTTCTTATGTGCCAAAGATATATATTTATGCATTCTAGGTAATATATTTTTATCCTATAATGTGGTTGTCAACTTAATTAAATATTTGCTCTCTCTACTCACATAGAAGCTGTAAGTCATATTAAAAAGAGCATTTATATAAACATGGAGGTGTTATATTTGAATTACTACAAAGTTGATACCGAAATAATTAGCTACTTGTTGTTTAGACAATGAATTAACACTCAGAAAATAATTAGCTTTGTATCCCAGTGGGATCAAGAACTAAGCTCACATGGTGTGGAACTAAACGCGTTTTCAGATCCCTTTCCGGAGAGGGTTTGTGTTACGTTAGAAAAATGATTCTTAAACAGTGATTTTAGCTCCGGCATGGTACCACTTAGCTGCTTGAATAGGTTGGGAGACACACGCTGAGTTGGATATGAACCTGGCTAGCTTAGTTGGTTGACTGATAGGCATTTAAAGTCTAATGACCACTCCAAATTACAGTCTGGGTGTCATTATTTTTCACTAAGGTGCAAGTGGCTAATTAAAAGTGTTCGATTGCAAGCTCTAATGAAAGTAAATTGTGTGTTAATTGCTTAAGTGCCTGTAAAAAATATTTAATCATAAACGTATGATATATTAATTGAAGCACAAAAGCATTTTATAAAGCTACTGGTAGAAGTAGCTTAACGTTTCATCCAAAAAGTTTTGCATTTTTCTTTTATTTTATAGATGTATGTCTGTCTTCTAAAAAAATAAGTGTAATTTGGCCTATTTTTGCAAATAGTATATAAGTAAATATGACAAATACTAGTTGTATGGTGCTAATTAATCTATCTATACGAGTAACTTTATTTTACTCGTGTAATAAAATCTTGCTTATTTGCACAAAAAACATTTTTATTCTTCATTGCACATTATGCTATAAATTAGTAATAGGCTTTATCGGTCTTCATCGTGGGAACGCCAATCCAGGTCCTTGAAGACCACAATCTTGACTAATCCCGCCTAATTATGTTATTAAAAAAATATAGCATGCATGGAATGAAGAAAATTACTGACAAACAATAAATATGGAACATATATTATTTTTAAGTTGTTTTTTAGACAGTTTCATCAATTCTATAAGTTAATATTGTGCTCTTATTTGCATCTATGATTTTAAAAACGTTAATTCATCAAAATTTTTGCCGCTGTCATTTATTTTTCACTCTGCAGGGTTGTCACACCTGGAAAACTGGAGAAAAATAAATAATCTCACAAAAAAGAGGGGGTGGGGACATCGAATATCAGTCATTTTGAGGTGTTTAGTTGTAATTAACTATATAATATAGAATAAAATGCAAACTGAAGGACTAAGCGTGCTGATTCATACACTCTACATATCCTCATTATTATGATAACATGTGACTGTCACTGTGTATATATTCATTAGCATGAGTCAAGTTCAACTTCGCAGCTACAGCCCCCACCCTGATCCACTTTCTCCCCTTAATGTTGGTTAAACTCTCAAACTCTGGAAACATTGGGTTGCATAATACCTTTATATATTTTCCCTATCAAATCCAAATCATCTTATTCTGAACACCAATGGATTACGATTTTGCACTAGAAAAATTTAGTACCTAAACACTTCCCCTTAAAATGCTTGTAAAAATTAGGATATCCTTCTGAAATACAAAGGGGATTTTGTTTTAAGAAAATAATGGCAACCCTATTCTGTTTCTTTTATTATATTTCTCATGGGTTTTTTTTTTGTGAGGACTTTTTGTTTGTACAGTCAAGGTTTTATTGCATGTAATATATTTGTACTTTATAGGAACATGTAAGACTTCTTAGAAGTTATCTTGTATTATCTCTTGTTCAAATGTTATACTTTTACCTTTTTGTTTCTGATGGAACTTTGTGTAATTTTTAACAATAGATACAGTATTTTAAGAATTAAAAATAAATTATGTTTGTGCACACTTATTTATAATTTGTTATTACTTTATTGGCTTTAACAGAAAAATATTAGAAATCACCAAACTATTTTTCCTTATTAGTCTTTGCAATAATACTAAGTTATTTTATCTCTGTATCTCACTTATCCTGTCTTCATACTATACACATATACAGGGTGTTCATTTGAAAACTTTCTGCCAAAATATCTCGAAACCAACGCATTGCAGAAAAAAAGTTTTAAACAAAAGTTGTTTGGTTCTGAGGTGGAAGTAAGGTGGTAGGGCTGGTATGACCTTGGGTGGCGTTGCTAAGGTGACATTAAGATCACTTTGATTTTTTTAAATGAGACTCCCAATTTTTTATTACATATTCCTGTAGGCCAAGATGTGCTATTTTCAAAATGATGATTTTAAACATTTTAAAGTAAAATGTATTACAAGAAATGATCCTCACAAGTTCCTGAGTCACCAGCACTGGGCGCGGCATTAGAATTTGATCTATTCAAACATAGTTTGGGAAGATACAAGTGTTTGTAAGATCGTAAACAAAACATTGTTTTTATTATAAATACCAGTTACAAATCCATTAGTTGTCTAATTTGCTTTCAACTGTTAACATCCAATCTTACAGTCTGGAAGAGAGAACAGAATTGTTTTTTTGTATGTAGTCGAGGTTTAATGTGCTTGAAGAACGGCAGCAATAGGTTAAAAACGTATCACATAGTTATTTTTCGGATCTTGATTCGAAATTTAATAAACTGGATCTGTCGCAAACAAAAAATGAACTATGCGTACAGTAGTAAGTGAATTGACTCAAGTGGAAATTTTGGGCACTTATGTGGCAGATCCCAAAGGTTCAGTGCGGGAAGTGTCTAAAGCTACTGGTGTATCAATTGGTTCGGTTCATAAGACATTAAAATTAAATATGTTTCATTCATATAAAATGCAGGTACATTAAACATTACACGAAGATGATCCTGACAGGCAAGTACAGTTTTGCAAAGAAATGATTGAATTATTAAATGTGAATCCATTGTTATTAGAATGTATCTGCTTTTCTGACGAGTGTAATTTGTTCTTGGGTGGTGACACGATTATTGGCCCAATATTTATTGATGGAAATTTGACACAGTGAAAATATTCGGTACTCGTCCTCTTATAGTGCATGTCCTAGAAAATCAACTAGACATGGAGCTTGATGAAGATCTATTACATTTTCAGCAAGATGGAGCCCCCCCCCCTTACCATATAATATTTGTTCATCAATGGTTAGACAGCAGATTTAACAGACAATGGATTGGTAGAAGAAGACCAATAGAGTGGCCAGTGAGTCACCTGATTTAACGCCCCTATATTTTTTATGGGAACATTTAAAGTCCACTATTTATAGGACTAAACCAGCAAATATCGAATATTTAAAAAATAAGATAGCAATTGCATGTAGAAGTATTACAAAAGCAACCCCGTGAAACATCAGAGGTGAATTCAAAAATAAACTTTATAATTACTCAGCTCAAAATGAAGAGCATTTATAAACTTCCTTTACACTTAAAATTAAAAAAGTCATTTTCTCAATAATTATTTTACAAATACACATAAATTTGAACAAGCACATGTATGCGATCACACAGCAAACAAACACTTGTACCTTCTCAAACTATGAATAGATCTAATTCTAATGTCGCGCCCAGTGCTGGCAACTCAGAAACTTGTGAGGATCATTTCTTGTAATACATTTTACTTTAAAAAGTTTAAAATCATCATTTTGAAAATAGCACATCTTGATCTTAACTTCACCTTAGCAACTCCACCCACGGTCTTACCACCTTACTTCCCCTTCAGAACCAAACATCCTTTGTTTAAAACATTTTTTTCTGCAACGCACTGTTTTCGAGATATTTTGGTGGAAAGTTTTCAAATGAACACCCAGTATAAGAGAAGATATACCCACATTTTTATGGAAAGAGTGTGAAACCAATCAGGAAAAACACCCTCAGTATATGAGCTACTGTATGAGCCTTTAAATAGTCTGTGTGCTCACTGGTGCAAGTAATACAAAGTTCTATTAAATAATTTTGTTATGAATATATAAAAGAGAGGTTACAAAGAAGAATGGGTGTACTAAAAAAACACCAAAGGTCTTTCACAACTAAAGAGGAATATGGTTCACAGTTTAAATTGTTGCTACCAGAAAAACAAATTTTACACTCTTACCACCTAACAAATTAACAACACAGCTCATACTGTCTTTGTAGTCACCAGAGGAACAAGTTTCACTTTATTGTTACTAAACAAAGAACACATCTCGGACTTTACACTACTAGCATCAGACAAAGAGGAACACGGTTCACTTTATTGTTACTAAACAAAGAACACATCTCGGACTTAACACTACTAGCATCAGACAAAGAGGAACAAGTTTCACTTTATTGTTACTAAACAAAGAACACATCACGGACTTAACACTACTAGCATCAGACAAAGAGGAACAAGTTTCACTTTATTGTTACTAAACAAAGAACACATCACGGACTTAACACTACTAGCATCAGACAAAGAGGAACAAGTTTCACTTTATTGTTACTAAACAAAGAACACATCACGGACTTAACACTACTAGCATCAGACAAAGAGGAACAAGTTTCACTTTATTGTTACTAAACAAAGAACACATCACGGACTTAACACTACTAGCATCAGACAAAGAGGAACAAGTTTCACTTTATTGTTACTAAACAAAGAACACATCACGGACTTAACACTACTAGCATCAGACAAAGAGGAACAAGTTTCACTTTATTGTTACTAAACAAAGAACACATCACGGACTTAACACTACTAGCATCAGACAAAGAGGAACAAGTTTCACTTTATTGTTACTAAACAAAGAACACATCACGGACTTAACACTACTAGCATCAGACAAAGAGGAACAAGTTTCACTTTATTGTTACTAAACAAAGAACACATCACGGACTTAACACTACTAGCATCAGACAAAGAGGAACAAGTTTCACTTTATTGTTACTAAACAAAGAACACATCACGGACTTAACACTACTAGCATCAGACAAAGAGGAACAAGTTTCACTTTATTGTTACTAAACAAAGAACACATCACGGACTTAACACTACTAGCATCAGACAAAGAGGAACAAGTTTCACTTTATTGTTACTAAACAAAGAACACATCACGGACTTAACACTACTAGCATCAGACAAAGAGGAACAAGTTTCACTTTATTGTTACTAAACAAAGAACACATCACGGACTTAACACTACTAGCATCAGACAAAGAGGAACAAGTTTCACTTTATTGTTACTAAACAAAGAACACATCACGGACTTAACACTACTAGCATCAGACAAAGAGGAACAAGTTTCACTTTATTGTTACTAAACAAAGAACACATCACGGACTTAACACTACTAGCATCAGACAAAGAGGAACAAGTTTCACTTTATTGTTACTAAACAAAGAACACATCACGGACTTAACACTACTAGNAACACAGTTCACTTTATTATTACTAAACAAAGAACACATCTCGGACTTTACACTACTAGCATCAGACAAAGAGGAACACGGTTCACATTATAGCCAATAAACACAGGTACTTGCTTGTACTGAACCTGATTAATAATAAGTCGCCCACTTTGTTGATCAAATGGCCAAAGGCTTCGCTGTCGCCATAGGCTGGAAAGCTGATGACAGGGCGATCAGGATTCAAGTCCTCACCAGGTGTACTAAATACTCTCGCTCCATTAGTATTCTTCCTCTGAATACAACCTTCATCATTCCTAACATATTAGCTTAGTTATTAGATGTGCATTTAACTCAAACAGGTATCGAGACGTAGTGAGGGGAAAATATAATCAGAGCTGTACAGTACATAGGTAGCTATATTTTCATATTAAATATAATTTACAGTCTTGGAATACTATTCTACATTTGAATTAAATAAATACAGTTAAATCATACTTCATGTAAACTATTTTCTCACACAAGATTTAGAAGTTGACGTGTGTTTTCATGACAACAATTAGTCTAGATGAATGTCTTAAGCCCAAAATCCTCTCAATAAATGTGGGTGATCTATACTAACTTAAAAGGGGATGGGTGATCTTTTAAAAATCATAACTATTCTTTGAAAATTAAATGTATTTACCAAGGCTAATTTTATGAACCAAGTCTTGTGTCAAATGGTTAAAGAGAAAAATGAAAATAACGTGATTTATATATTTGCAAACTAGAGTCTGGGGGAAAAAAAATCTGCATAACATTAAAAAGTGAGGGTTTAATTGGCTGTCTCCGGACAGAGAGTAACATGGTTCACACTTAACACAACTGCCACTGGGCAAAGAAGTATTGGCCCATACCAGACATTCCCTCAATCTAGGTCTCATTTCATCAGAACTCTTAGTAGTAGTCTGATGTAAAATTTGCAATCTTCGAATACATATATTTTCTATTTTTCTTATCATGAACATTAGATTTGTTACTTATTGTTTCGAATAGTGTTAAAAGGTGAAAATCATCCTAGTCATTGTATCTTCCCTCGCTTGAGATTGGCTATAACATCAGCCGATAAATTAACGCATTCAATAATTGTTGAAGGAGGATTTGGGATATGGAATGAATATGAAACATGCTAACCTAAGAAAAGTTCCACCCGGTTTGGTGGTCGCATGGTCTAAGGTGTCACTCTTGCAGTAGTCTTGACTGCCAATGACGGGGAGATCGAGGTTCGAATCTCAGTAGGGTGTACTGAGGTGTGTTTTTTCCTAAATGGATTTCTGCTCTACCTTTGTGCAAATGTCGGTACACTTCCTCTAAATTTGCCCTTCCTCATTCTTAACACATTAGCATAATGATTACATATGCGTACAACCCAAACAGGTAGTAAGATGTGGTGCTAAAAAAATCTTTGCCCTAGTGAATATTCTTGTCTCAATAAAAATCAAAATATAGCGCTAAGTTATCAGTGTATATCGGAGCATTTTGATTTTATGAAAATCATTATGACCTATATTGGTTTTGAAAAACACCCAATCCTCCACGAATCCGTTTATAAAGACACTGAACACAAAATATGTATAGCAAGTGGATTGCTACAATTTATTCAAATAAACTAACAAACACAGGTTTGTCCACATCATAGTTTTATTTACAAGGTTCACATGGCACAATGTGGTATACAAAAGATGATTATCCTCTCAACATATTTCGTATACATTGTTACAATTGTTACTTGAGTAGGTAACATAGTTGATGCACTTCATATTTGGCCAATCGACTAGTTTTTGTCCATGTACATGTACAAAATATTTTCACTTTGTAAAAAGTCATCTTTCTACCTTTATATCTATAATCGTTCACTTTTCTTCATATGATGACATAAACTATCTTGTTAAAGTCTCAAGCTAAAAAGTCTTTGGCTACAAATAATTTTGTGAACTTGTAATTGGTTCAACATTTTCGCAAACTGAATAGTCGGTTGTGTGGCCGGTACAAACATGTTGAGTATGTTTACACCGCTTGCCATGTGGCATGTGCAACTATAGTAGCTTATGGTTGGAATCTCATGTCTCTTGTTATAAGTATTTCTGAATATCTCAGTTCATTTGTAACAATGAACCTTATATTTTCTCAAACTCGTTATTTAATATTATCTCAAAGCATAATGTCAAATACTTCTTAGCAAAGGTAATTTATATCCAATATATCTGATTACTTTTATTTTATCAAGATAAATAATTATAACGATTTGTACACTTTTACATATTTTTTTCCATGCAGCAAAAAGAGTATTTTGATTAGAGGTGTAATGATTTTTTTTTGTTATTGATACTGAAATATTTGTGTCCCAATGATACTGGAACCAACACTACAAATACATATTGTGATTAATTAATATACAATTGATGCTTGGCAAAGAACTGAATCAATCTAAATCCGTCTTATTGGTGTTTTTTTAGCTAAAGTTACATACACAATTTGGTAAACTATTTAGTAAATTAGCATTGATCATCTATTGCCCTTAGGCTTAAAACCAAATTTATAACATAGTATATAATTCTTTATTGAAGCAATATTTAAACTTATACAAATACATTCTATGTTTTCTCCATAATACTGAGTTTTGATATATCAGTACACCTCTAATGATAATACATTAAAGAAATCAAATTCAGTGAGCAATATTTTTTATAACAATATATTCCAATGCATAACAAGCACTGATATTAAAATTAATTAGATTTAAGGCAATGACATATGCCTATATAAATTCATGACATAGTTTAAATGACTCTCCCAATGTCGTGTCAGCTTAAGATGATTTGATTATCAACCACTACAGAAAGAGTAGTTCTTAGTTAATTTGTAATTAGTTAGTTTTCATATCATTGTCATGTAATCATAGTAATTACACTAGAGGGATGTTTAAATAAAGGGGGTTCTGTTATGGCAGAGCATGGGCGTAGAGAGGGGGTTATGGGCTTAGGTTCTAAAAGCCTTCAATTTTCAAAAATGTGTTTTTGGGGAAGACCACTTTCAATAGCTTCTAAAGGCATTTAGTTATTTTTTTAAATCAGATTAAGACCATTCCAAATAGCTTCTAAGGGCATCCACTTTTAAAAAGTTGCTCGTGGAAGACTACGTTCTCTAAATAGCCTCTAGAAGTATCCAAATTTCAAAAGAATATCAGTGGGTAAGACACCACAAATAGCTTCTAGGAGCCTCCAATTTTCTAACATTAACTGAGGGCTAGTAGATTATAATGTCCCTAATAACTTTTTGTTACTTGCACCGGTAATAGATACTCAGTGTCAAAACATTATATTGTAATATGCTAAACCAGTTGTATACAAAGTTAATATGTAATACACATGATCCAAATAAAGATGATTGTTCAGACACAACGTTACAGTACAGCTCCCTCTCCTCCTACACAAATAACGTTCCACCACTACTGTATAGAATAATACATGTTCTTATTTATTAGGGTTTAATAATAAGTCTTAACATCGTGTCATAAACCTACGATTTTGAAAACCACTCTTCCCCTAAAATTAAATTCTCCCTACACCCATGTGGCAGCTCAGGTCTTCATTCATGAACCACGGGCCATATTTAAATCCTCGAAAGGTCTTAGGGTTGTATCCACATACATCTACATATATAATTGTATATTCATAATTATAATAAATGTAAAAGTCTTTGTGTTTGTATTTTAATGAAAGCCCAAGTATTTATATTAATAAAAAGAAAGGGGTTAAAACTTTATAAATGAGACATCACACACAATCATAATTTAGATTTTTTATTCAGGGAAAGATCTGTTAGTTTGGATTTAACTCTTGTCAAATTCATTGAACTGGAAAATAAATTTGCAGTCCACAAAACTCATTTGAGTTAGAGACTCCTGTACCAGGACATGGCATGCATTAATATTACTCTGCCCAAGAAATACATACGCTTGTATTTAGTGTCAATCAATGTAACCAATGAGTTAATATTTTAGTGCATAAATAATTGTGCATGCAAGTATTCGTCTGAAAACAACAAAACTATGGTCACGTAAAGAGCCCTAAACCACTCATGTAACTGCAGCATGCTCCACTCCTGCTACGTATGAGTTGGAATCATTCACAACCAACAGACTTCATTCCTTTTTCTTTTGTTTGAGAGTAATAAATGGATGACATTTTATTTATTTGTGTTCCAAAGTGTTTGTTTATATGTTAAACTAAGAAAGACATTTTTTCACATGTACCCTCCTTTTATTTTATCCTAGTAAAAGTATAGTATAGCTTATAAAATAGGGTGAAAGTGGAGTCAGTCAAAGTTAAATTAAGTGTATAAAAATATGTTTTTAATGTTAATATTTCATTGTATTCATCTCTGTGCTTCGTCGATGAAAACTGAGAATGTTTCATTCTGGAAATATTGAAGAGGTTTCTTTTACCAACAATAGAGGTGGGCTTTATAAACCCCTAAACCTTCCTATTCAAATAATTTATGTTATGATCTTTCCAAATAAAGTATAACCCAAAATGTTGAATAGCTAATGTCTAGTTACGACTCCAACTCGCGGGGTATGTATCACAAACCTATTTGACTGGTTTTTTGAAAGCACACACATACTAATAATGAAAATTATTCTGGTATGTCTGATTACATTTGTACCTCTTGATTAGAAAAGATGCACATAAACACTTGGGAAGACAAACTTAAAATATATTTGAAGATTTAGGTAAACTTTTCTCTCACACATTTTAAACTTTGTTTACCCTGAAAGGTATCAGTCTTTATTTGATAGATTACACCATGACCCTATCTTATAAGCAATCTACCACAGTGGAATAATTCAAGGTAAGCTTGCTACCTTTCAAGGTAAATGGAGACTACATATTTTTGCTCTGTAGTGAATACTACCGAGGATGACAAACCATATCTTAACACATATTGATTAACTCACTAAAATGTACTGGGTGTCGCAAAATAAAGATAAAAACTACACACACACACACACATATATATATATAAAATGGTGGGTATTATGGACAAGAAAATAAGAAATTTTGTGTTTGACCACTCACATCTTAGAGTTTAATTTTGTGAGGGCTCTACAAAACTGTCAAATATGGGGGGTTTCACCGCGTCTTATCACCCATTTGGGTTATATGCTTACGTATTAGTTAAGCTAATGGATTAGGGATACAGAAATTTGAATTATAGGAAGTGTACCCTCGTTGCATGAAGAAAGAGAAAAAACATTTAGGGAAAAAAACCTTCAGAACGCCCGACTGGGATCGAACCACGGTCTCTCTGTCTTCGGCAGTCTTGTCTACTGCAAGAGGAGTGTGTTAGGCCATGCAGCCACTGAAGTGGGTGTTAAATGTGTTGTTTTAAGTAGATAAACAAATATATTTTATTAAATCTTAATTCAGTTGTCAAAAAATATATTGTATGTTATATTTTTTGATAGCTGATAATTTTAAAGTGAATTAAAATTTTGTTTTTTAAACCGAGAATATCATTAATTGCAGTCTGAGCTGTATTTGTAAAACCTATACATACACACAAAAAGAAGAAGCTAAGTTGGTCATATTTTGTACTATATAGCTGTATGCGTACATTTCCTTGGTGGTGTTATTGTTAATATTATTCACAGAGAGGTTGAAATCCAGTAAAATACAGAGGTCTCATTTGATAATAGCCCAAGCGTGTTAAATGGATGAAAATACAACCTTAGCAAATATAGATGACATTACTTCTGGGTGATAGATTTAATGAAGAATATTAGGGTTTTTCTAGTTACCTTCCTTCAATTCAAATGGGTATAATATAAATTGAATAAATTTGATTAAATTAACTATACAAATTACAATGTTGACAATAATAAAGGAATTGAATCAAATAAAGTATAAAATAATAAATAAATTCTAGCTTGCAAATGCTTAGGTTGATAATATGATACCCTCATCCCAAAATTAATAACAAAGTAGGAATCAATATTGACTCAAAAAAACAAGTAAAAATAAAATAAATTGGCACTATAAAAGGTACAAATAATATGGGATTATGTAAATATTATTTAAATCTATTTATCTTTCACATAATTACCGCAGTGGGTGCAATGCACAAATCCTTTTGACGTAGAACAGCTGTTCTTCACAGCTAAAAGTGTGCTACTGACACAAAGTATTAGTTATTTTAATCTGGAGAAATATTCACTAGTCGTTTAGTTGAGCACACTTTGGACTGTTTAGAGCCTTTACAAGAAAACAAGTACATATTGGAAACTATATTTTTACAATTCAGAAATTATAATTACATATTTTATCCTTTCAAAATCTATTACATCATATAAAAAGAATTAACATAATTTTATATATATATTTTGTTGTTGTAATTTTTCATTAATCGTTGGTAGATAAGCTCAAATAGTGTATATTTTGCTCTTTTCGAACCAACAAATTAATTTAAAATAGTGTTTTCTCTGTACAAAATATGAGATAGTTGTTGTGCCACCAATTACAGATGTTTGAACAGAATGATGAGAAAATTTCACTTCCAAAGGCATCTATGAAATATTAACTGTCATGTCCAAGCATGGCTTTTAAAAGAGTTGATGATAACAATAGTTCACAATTTTCTTGTTAGATGTGGATTATGCCTCATTTACACTCATTTTACAGTTTTTATAAATCTCTCATGGTAGAAATTATATCTTACATTTCATTGTAGACAATCCCTTTTGAAACAGAAAATAAGACCAAAAAGCTTGTGTGAGTGATTGTAGGCAAGCCATTATCTATTCTTACTACAGCAATATATTTTTTTAATGGGGGAAATTAGATTTAAATTACATTAAACTTAACTATTTAAAATTAAATATAAACTAGTTATAATTTTTTTAAACTCTATAAATCTTGTATTGACAAAAACAATAAATATAATACATTATGTAACTATCTTGTCTTGAATAAGATAATACATTATGTAACTATCTTGTCTTGAATAAGATAATACATTATGTAACTATCTTATCTTGAATAAGATAATAAATTATGTAAACTGATTTATAAGGACCTGCCTGCTAATCATATTTAATATTTATTCTTCATCAAAGAAAATTGTAATTGTTGGTAATTTTAATTTTATTTACTATATCCCAACATAAATTTAGATCCTGATACTTGGTACTACTGATCTATGCTCTGATCAAAAATAGCATTTAAAAACTGTGACCAATGTTAGCGCTTCAGGGTTGAAATAGTTTGGCTCGATAAACTCAAATTAATCAGAAATATGTGACCAATATTACAAAATATATATTATGAGTACATTGAGGCTCCCCTGGGGGNGGGGGGGGGAGAGAAGGTACTACTGGTATCTAGGTGCTAGGATTTTAAGGGGTCTGGGCTAGGTCCGAAGCTCAGAAGTTTAATTTTTTGAAATAGATGAAATAAAATATTAATTACAAGCAATAAAGTAAAATGTTCATTCATACTTCGGATTAATGTATGCTCAGCTCACCTGGCTGGATGTCTTTTGGGAGAATTTACCAGAATGAAAAGAGTTGTTCAACAAGGTGAGTAGCCATAGCTGAAAACTTGGCAAATGGTTTTGGCAAGCCACAATCAAAGGAGTAGAAAGCAAGTTTTTCTAGAAGGGTCTGCTAGAAAATTGTACTATACCTTCAGCCAATAAAAGTTTCAACGTGTACCTATAGATGAACTCCCCCCTCCCCCATAGAGAAAGTTCAATCCCACCCCTCCGAGCCACTCTTTTGGCCAGGAGGGACTTGACTCGCCGGTCCTCTGGATTGTCCTATTTTGTTGAACTATGACACAACTATTCACAAGTTTGTCATGCAGAGAGTAAGAAAAACAAAATTACAATATGATTGGTAAGTTTTGTAATCATCTGACTACTTCTGGAAGCTGAACAGTATTTCAGACTTGATTTACTTAATTTGAAATCTCATACGGTTAGTTGAACGAATATTAGAAGGGGGAGGGGTAGGGTTGAAGTATAACTATCCTCTCCTTTGCCGTCCCCTAGACACTAGAAATACTGTCCCTGGATGCATTTTGCCATGTCTTGGTTTATTCATTTAAATGTATCAATAACTGACACCTTAGCCCAGTCAGTAACGTGTCTGTCTACTGGGCTAAGGGTCCCGAGTTTGATTCCCAACATGGCCAAAAAATGTGTCTTTAGTTAAATGTGGGTTTACCCTTTAACAATGATGACTCTGGCCGACGGCTGGATGTTGTGTCCTAGATTTAAGTTAATCTATAAGTTGTGCTCTGATATAATCAGTCAGTTCAGGAAATGCACTTTAAATATCTCAAATAGATTTGAAAGAAAAATGAACATGAAATTAAAAACTACAAGCTGGATGATACTGAAACCTATACCAGTGAGCCATCTTGAGTGTATCCAGAGCCACCCTACACTTGTTGCATCGAGTCCAAATTACTTTTACTGGAGCTAACAATTAGAATCTGCCAGTGCTTATCAAACAATATAAACACTGGATCCAAAATAATATGATCAATCAACAACTGACATAACTAAACACTGGGCATTTTTGATCAAATGTAAAAAAAAATTTGCTCGTGGTTTCTGACTAAGCTAATTAACTGTTTACTTAAATGTGTGTTTTTTTTTAAATTAATCAACGCCAGATAGGTAATTGTCAAAAGACGTTAATATAACAATTTATAAGATATACAATTTATTTAGTGGGTATTTGTCTTGTGTATTGTTTTTGATGTTTTTTAGAGTAAAAATATCTGTGAAATGAGAAATACACACAGCACTAGAGTATCTCTATAGACTTGAATATGGTACATAGGTAAATGTAATTTTCTTCAAGATATAATTATTTTTACTAGTTTATTTACACACAGGTCTGAACTAATTCCTGAAATACTTTGTCTCAAAGCAGGGGTAGCTGTAATTAGCCAAAGGGACCCGCCTCGGTGGCGTAGTTGGCTAACACACTTGTCGTGGTGAGATTGACTGCTGAGGACGGGGAGATCGAGGTTCAAATCTTGGTAGGGTGAACTGGGGGTGGTTTTTCCTAATGGTTTTCCACTCTCCCTCCACGCAAATGTGGGTTCACATCCGAATCCAATTTATAACTGTTTATCATAATTAATACTTAAGTGTATAACCCAAATGGGTAGTAGAATGTGGTGCTAAATAATAATAATAATAATAATAATAATCAGCCAACTCCAACATATATGACAGCATGGGAGTAGAGATAATTTATATTTGGGGGGTTTCAAAATTGTAAGTTTATGACATGACTTAATATTAAATTCTAATAAAATAAGAACATTGTTAATTTATACAGTAGTGGGGGAACTTTATTTGTTTAAGAAAATAACGACGGAGGGGGGGGGGGAAACGAAAAAACAATGTTTTTTAGGTTCTTTCTAGCCTTCTCTCCACCTGTTAATATTAGAAAATTGGATGCTCATAAGCTCTTTCTAGTGATTCTCGTTTCGAGAATTTTGGAAAATTATATTCCATTATACAGCTATTTAGGATAATGCTCTCCCTGAAAGGTTTTGAAATTTAGATACCTCTAAAGGCTATTTAGAGTGGTTTTTCCCTGGCAGATTTTCAAACAGTGAATGCTTCTAAAGTCATTTTAGGTTTGATACATGGCAATCTTAAAACTTTTTATAAAAAATTCAGAAAATTTCCAATACCCAATGTGTCAATGTGGTCATCCAAATATAATTACGTTTTATAAGATTTATATATGATATTAAGTTTGATTGCACCAGCATAAGATGGCCAAAGTAGCACGTAGATATCTGTGGTAGTTCCTAGTTCTAGTTTGTTTCCCTTTCTCAGATTTCAATACCAGGAGTCCGGGAAGTGTAAAACCAAGGTACAACTTAAAGCTCGATTACCTTTTTAACGACTCTTTTATTTATGCCTCTGTGGATCCTAATATTGCTAGTTTGGTGTCATCAGAATCTGTTTAGTTTGTTACTTTATCATAACTTGATATTTACTATCTTTGCATTGGTTTGCCTCAGACCAGAAGATGACGTAATCGCTGAAACATGTCACCCAGCCAAGAGTAGCAACAAATTATTTAAGGAGAGGAATTAAAACCACACAGATAAGGAACGTTACTTTATTCAAACTTTTAAAACGTCAATTTTTCCTTTTTGGTTATTCTTCTTTAATAACAATCACTTATGTATATGATTTTGTATTTATAATATATTATAACTGAGTAAAGCATAACCTGGATGACACATCTATTGATTTCCATTAAATCTACAGTTAATCTTGTCTCGATAGTTAACACAAGCAAAAAAAAAAGCCATTTGACTCGAATAACAAGCCTTTAGCATTAAATTCTTTACAATCTTTTAATAACTTTGTGAAATATTTCTTAGCTTCTATTTTAATGTATTTCATGTGGATTTTATACTGTTAATTTTTCTCTACATTTGTAAGGTACATAAATAACAAGTAATTAACCTAGTATTTTTGTGTTAAGTCATAACCTTCATATAACTTATAATTTTTTTTCTCGAGTACTCAAAATTTTGTATAGTCTTTAAGTTATTATATTAATAACTTTTAATATAATTTACACTTTTCTTTTTGCTTATCAGCTAAACCTATAATCATCTACCAATTAAATATTGTTTTGCACAGATTTATATTTTTTACTTGTTTTATGCTAATTAATTTCAGAACTTTGCTATTTAACAATCTCAATGAGGATTTTTTAGAATTGTTATTGTACCTGTTTTATTTGACTTAAATTATTGATATATTAGTTTCTCATTGAATAAATTATCTTCATGTTTTGTTTCATATTTATATTGTTTAATTGACCAAAGAAGTTGTACCAATTAATCTAATTATCTGTTCCATCCAAGTACGTTCCTTTTATTATAAATTCATATTCTCCTTACTACAACTGATATGAAAATTAAGGTACAAAACATACCTTGAAGCCTTAAACCATTATTTTTATAACTTAAGAACAAGGCCCGAATTTTGATGACTTAAATATGGCCAAAAGGGTACCAGTATAATGATACTTTAAAGGATATAAAATTATTTTAAATCACCAAAAAATGACCCAAAAATGTGAAAGGAGACTCTGAAAGAATGCATATGAATAGGTAAAGGATGTCCTTTAAAAGTGGAAACCAAACTCATTTGGTATGCGATGAAAGACCTTAAAAAACTACATTATTGCTCTTCGCTAAATATGAACATTGATTTACCAATAGGCCTACCTGCTTAGAAGCACCAGGGCAAGCAAGGCAAGCACTGCTTGCATTTGATTGAAGATATGTAATTATTTTATTTAATGTTTGCAAAAATATTCTCCTGGCAATCATTAAAATGCAATTCAAGCATCAGTGGGTTTGAAAAAAAACAAAAAAACATGACACTGACCATAACATGAATGCAAGAAGAGCACTAGTCCATTTAATGGTGGATGAAAGTCGGTAATTGTCCGACACTCATCCCATTGCTCTAGCTAATGTAGTTCTTATTTGTGACGTCATAGAGGGGTAAGAGCTGCGGATGTTGGGTAAAAATGCAAGTAGTCGAGCTACGACTTCTCTTGTCCGAAAGGTGACGACTATAACCAAAGTCACTACCCCTCTATTCCTCTTTCAAAACATAAAAGGATTGTATGGCATGAAAGGGGAAATTAATATTGTCAAGTTACTGACTCCGTGCCTACATATCTTTAAGCCAGGTACACACGACACAACCTCTTGTACAAGAGTTGTACAGGAAGTTGCAGCTTGAAGCTGGTGTTGTGTGAACACCAAAACTTGTACAAGATCTGTTATAGACAACTTATTGTATTCAAATTCAGGAAATAGAACACAACCTATTTCAGTCATTTTTCTTGTACAACTTTTGAGTTGTAAACACAAAAACTTTGTCTGCTAGACAGTTACTTTTTTTAAAAAGAGCACATATAAGAAAAACAGCTAAATCCTTGAAAACAAACAAATAATTACCATTTAAGGAGGTTAAACCCCAAATATAAAGGT
This sequence comes from Timema douglasi, assembly GCA_901482245.1. Classification (NCBI taxonomy): domain Eukaryota; kingdom Metazoa; phylum Arthropoda; class Insecta; order Phasmatodea; family Timematidae; genus Timema; species Timema douglasi. The sequence goes on from CABEEJ010003668.1 coordinate 52,927, forward strand.
TTTCAACAGTTTTTAAAAAAAATTATAAGAATTAAAAAAAAATATTTTCATAATATTTAGGAATGATTATGAAATTATTTACATTAAATACCAATATTTTCCCAATCATTCAATCATTATTTTTCCATAAAAAAGTCAAAAACGCCATGTTTGTTTCAACTATTGTATGCAATCACGGATGCTGTGTGAAAAGTCACGGGCTAAAATTTGTATGCAATTCATCTGAACAAGATATTGTACAATTTCTTGCACAACTTTTTGTACAATAAGTTGTGTCATGTGTATTGGGTTTTATAGTTTTGTGGAGTTTATTGTAGCAGGTGCTTTTGTTTTGATGTGTTTATCAGTGAAAGCTGGCAAAAGAAAATTTATAAGTATATGTCTGTAATAAGACTTAATAACACAATAATGTAGATCACAGAACAGAAGGACGCCCAAAGCCACAAATAACATTAAAAAAACTACAAATAGCTTCTTGAAGCATAACTTTTTTTTTTTAAATTCTGGTACCTGCCCTTTTAAGCTTGGGTGCATCCCTTCCAAGCTTGCTTAAGAATTTTGGTCATGTGACGCTACTGTTCACCACCCTTCCCTTTCCAGTTTCATTGAAGTAACTTACCAGAAATATGGATTTTCAAAACACGCGTGTTAAGAGAGTGTAGGTATAAAGTTTATTTTAAGACTATATCATCATTTCAGTATAGTAAATTTGTCATTAATTTACAAAACATTAATTGTCTTCAACATAAATGCCAAAAACCAAAAATAAAGAAAGAAATGTAAAGCAATAAAATATTATTTCATGAACATTATTTTTGAGCAATTTCTGTGTAGTACCGAAAAAAGGTGACGTGTCATTAAAATTCAGGCCCTGCTTATGAATTTGAATAATACTCTTGACTTGACGCAGCTCTTGAATGACATTGGTAAATAAAGTATATTAATAAACTAAAAATTCATCTTTATTTTTGTTATGCTAACTAAAAAAAATAGCTAAACAAAATTTGTAAAATTAATATCAGTAGAAATATATATTTTCTGCCCTCTTTTTAAGTCTGTTGAATATAAATACAAAAGGTTTTCATTTTTTTTGACAAACATATAATATAGCCTAGTTAAAATAATGCAATGGTGGTTAAGCACACATTATTCTTCCGAGTAAAGTGCTGGGGTTCTACTTTAGTAATTTTTTTTTGCTGGGTTATTTTAAAATGAATTAAACAGTAAGTTGGTTAATTTTGTCATTGTTAGTTGAAAACTTTCAAAAACATAAATTAAAAATTTTGATCATGTCTCATAAATTAATATATAAGGCTCGGTCAGAAAAAAGTTACACATTATATGAATTAACATTGCGAAGTAATTGAAAGATCAAATGTGGCTGGGCTCTTGTGAAAGTTAAAAATGGTGACACGCTTAAAAAACTTGTCTCTTGGGGGTGAAGTGATGGAGCAATGTCTCATCGCCAGTCGTGATTCTATTCAGAAAACTGAGTTCCTTCAATGCAAAGCACTGCATTAGATTCAAAAGATGACATTATTCACTGTGCTTTGTTGTTTTCTTTCAATGCGCATGTCATCCATCATGTATTGACTTTTTAATACTGCAATTCATCCAATACAAAGGTCATTGAATAGTCCAAGTTTCACGCTGCAAATTTATTCCTCTGTCCTCTTGAATGAGTTCCTCAACATGTGTGATGTTGACCTCAGTTGTTAAGGAGCTTGGTCGGCCACTTCTACCCCAATTGTCGTTCATCACATTTTCCCTGCCTGTAACAATTTGACGATGAATCTCGGTTGAGGAAACATTCTTTGCCCAAAAAAAAGTGTATCACTCCACGCACTTCACAAGAGACCTATTTTACAAGCAAGTCGTGATTTTTCACTGCCCCTGCGCACCTCTTGACCCGCATATCATACTAATGACACGGCCTGAGCAATGGAGCTATTGAGTAGGCCAGTGACATTTGAGCTTTTGATTAAATCACAACGTTAATTAATAGGCCATGTAGCTTCTTTTCTGGATTGAGCCTCGTACAAATCAGCTACAAATTTACTATTTAAAGTATAAACTATTTTAAATACTATTTATCAGACCATGTAAATAAATATTATTTTATATTTTATAAAATATTAATTTGTTAAAACAAAACACCGTTGGGAAGTGAAATGTTCTCAATGTGTAGCCTATTATCACAAGGCATACACTGTCGCAGGACCTAATTTAGCGGGTGTCATGTTTGTCTCACTACACCTGCTGGTTGCACTGGGTATCAAATGTTTCAGAGTCAGGGCTGCCATAACCACTGGACCCGTCATCTTTGGTGTGTGTCTTGTAGCACAGTGTTGGTTGTACTGTCTTGTAACACTGTGGGGCTGGTACCAGCGTCTTGCCAGCAGTTGGCGGCGCTGGAGGAAACAGCACACACTCATAACTGCTGTTTATATGGTCGCCTGCTGGCTGAAAAAAACAACAATATTACACTATGCTACTCTTGTGATGGCAGCTTTAACACCAGTCAATAGATTACAATTAAATTTAAATAACTTAGTAACCCACTTTTTATACTCTTCAAAATGGAGGTATATATTAGTAGCTATGCCCCTGAGAACCACAAATTCACAAATTTTAATATTTATTGTTGGCTATTTGAATGAAGTAACAATAGAAAATTTGGCTACAAAAATCTACAAATTTTGGATCACTGAGCAATTTTTTTAGCACCATGTCTTACTACCCATTATGTACTAATTACACTAATGATTTTAGGGATAGGAAGGCTATATTTTTAAGAAGTATATCCACATTTGTGTGGAAAACCAATTTGGGAAAAACTATCCTCAGTACACCCGACCAAGATTCAAACCTCAATCTCCTCGTCATAAGCAGTCTAGTCCAACACAAGAGCAGCGCGCTTGACCATTTGGCCACTGAAGCGGCTACTTAAGAGGATATTGGTCCTGTGCCAACATTGTTCCCAAAAGTGACCAAATACACCATGCAGACTCTAAGGGAAATCATGTTTATGGAACAATAAAAAATTGTATATTATATTATTTTACATATTTGAAGAGTGTACGAATATACTGACTNGGGGGAAGAAGGTAGACATAAAAGGAATGTGGATAGTGTCCACTGACCTGCGAGGGGTGCTGTGAAATAGAGGCAGATAAGAGAAGTCAGAAATAACTCATCAGCACATTCATGCTGCAGTGAGGGTATTTACATTTGTCTGAAGTCACAATGAATACTTCGGGATTTGACAAAAGAAGAGGCTATAAATCACAATTGCATTTATTTGTCTCGCGTAAAAAAAAACTAAGAACAGAACTAAAAGAGACTATTTGAATCAACAGTAGTCTACAATACAAATTGTTAAATGAAACCTAAGCAAGGCAAAAACAAAATACTTAGAAGTGTAATCTTTTTCATTGACTGAAAATGCGCATAAATAATAAATTAATTTAGAACATTTAGTTTCAATTATTCAATTACACGTATTCAAGAAGTTTGTATAAATATTAATCTTAAATATCAATATATAAAATTATAAGAGACAACTAGACTACATAAATTATAAAATACCTAATGAAATGTGATTTTTTGAAAGGATGCCCGATTTAAGTATTCACAACTCATGTCCCACTAAACTAAAATTAGGATATAGATTGTAAAATGTGATATTTAAGAAAATATGCCAGCATTTTCTTGTAGTGGTTATGGGAACACCTTGGACAAAACAATAAATGCAATGTAAAAATATTCATAGCTGAAACATTATCTGACAGTTTTAAAAGATATTTTGATTTCTTAATAACGTTTTGCAACTTTGTTTTTGATAAAACCGATGAATGACAATATTTAAAAAAAAATCTTTATTCTTTGTTCTAAACCTAGCTTTCTTTCATGACTCTACTATAGGCTGTCCTGTATCCTAACTGTGTAATGGTTTTAACGTCAGGACTTTATGAGACTAGCATTCATGTATCAATAATTATATAATTTTTGGAATAAAATTATTTATTTGTAACTATAAAAAGTCCACTAGCTGAAAAACAAGTTATATTACCAAATACGAACTATTTATAAAAGCATTTTCCATCAATAAAGTATTACATAGCATTGACTATAACCCCCCCTCCCCCCCGAAGAACCATTGTTCCCTTGGCTCACCCTCAACCCCTTTCTAAATTATCGTTATCTAATCATGTTTTCATAGATTTAAAAAAAACCAAGTGAACCATTTACGCACAATAATTACTTGCATTACTTGAAAATAAAATGTTTGCCAGAGGTGTGCAGGCCCAGTGTTTATAGATTGGGAGGGCCCCATTTACCCAGTAACAAATATATTTAATTTATGAGGGGGCAGTAATAATTTGGGCCTCATTTATCAAAGAATAAATTTGAGATATTACATAGCCTTAGATAAATAAGATAATGCCAAGCCCTCAAAAATAAATTGAGACATGTTGGATAAAACTCTGCCTTCATGTTGTGCACAGAATGTATTAGTATTTAAATATGCTAGAGTTAAAAACAACACACAGTTTAATTTATAATTATCTACATAGTTAGGCTAACGTCAGGAAATGCAAATTCATATTGTATCTGGTTCCATTCTGCAAGTGTTTCACAGTTCTCTTCCTCCTCTTGTAAGCTTTCAGGTTCCGGTTCATCCGTCACTTTGAATCCAGCTTTTTTGAAGAAGTTACTAATGGTGGTATTGCTCACACAAAACCAAGCTTTTCTCGCAAATCTCATTGCCTGGAGGATGTTAATTTCAGGGATTTTATTCTCTTTTATAGATTTAAGAACGTATTGTACGACTTCTTTTCTGTAGTAAACTTTAAAGTTGTTGATAACACCTTGATCCATTGGCTGTAATTTACTTGTAGTATTGGCAGGTAAATACAATAATTTAACGTAGTCTAATTCGGGCATATTGTTATGAGCTGTGCAGTTATCAACAAACAAAACAATTTTTCTTTTTTGGGCCTTCATATTGGCATTCACTTTTTTCAACCAATCCGCGAATAAATCAGATGTCATCCAGGCCTTTTTATTGTTTTGATAACTAACAGGCAAAGTTTTGATACCTTTGAAGCATCTTGGATTTTTTTATTTCCCAATTAAGAGAAGTGGCAGTTTTTCAGTTCCAGACATATTTGCACACACAAGCACAGTAATTCTATCTTTGCTCAATTTACCACCATGGCAAGGCTGACCTTTGATTGTAAAAGTTTTATCCGGAAGACACTTGTAGAATAAGCCCACTTCATCAGCATTGAACACGTTATCTGGTGAAAAATCATGTAATAAAGCTGGAAGATTTTTAATCCACTGATTACATTCATTGTTGTCCACAGCATTGCTCTCTCCACAAAGATTTTTGAAAACGATATCGTTCCTTCTCTTAAAGCCCTCCAACCACCCATTACTGCCAGAAAAATTATCAATACACAGCTTACTCGCAAATTCTCGAGCTTTCTCCTTAATCATGGGGCCGCTTATTGGAATGTTTTTATTCCGTACCTGTTTCATCCATGTCGAGAGACATTCTCTGCTGGTCGTAGTCGTTTTAGTTTTCCTTTTCAATCAATACACTGAGAACGTATTTTCTCCTTATTTTGAATAATTCTATAAAGAGTTGACTTTGGTAAATTAAACTCGGTGCACAGTTCGTCACACGACTTTCCACTATCATTTTCCAATAATAACTTTAATTTATCAGCGGATTTTAGAGTATTACACTTTCGTTTCGACATTTTTTGCACTGGTATTCACTCGTTTCTCGTACAAATTCTTAAATAGTACTGATAAACAAAGCAAGTATGGAAGAAATTAGACTGTTTGTAAACAAGCGTGTCATAACTTGTCTAAACCTGATAAACTGTCTCACTTATACGGGTTATTGAGCTACCAAGTCCCAATTATAGAGGTAAACATCGAAAAAATCTATGAAATCTAATCTCATTTAACAAGGTCTGAAAATTGCCAGTAACAGAGGTATTTTAATGCAAAAGTGGCGGGACCTCATTGTAATTATCAATAACAGAGGTTTCTAACATATCCAGGCCCCAGTTAAACAGGTTTCACTGTATATTAGTTAGTTTAACTTACATTATGTTCGTGCTTAGGTAAGGATAAAATAACACATTTCACAACCATAAAGAACAACTGATGAAACTTTTTTTTTTGTATATTCTAAGTTTTAATTACTTGATAACAGGTGAGATATTAACAATTGAATGATCAAGTAGTAGCATGCATTTTCCGACCGCATACTTTTCTTAATTTCCCCTCTAATATTGATAATACTATTAAAATTGTTCCTAAATATATGAACCCACCAACCCCACTAAATTTGATGTTATCACAGACACCTCTAAATAGCTGTCATCCTTAATCTGAGTTTTCTCTGTGATTATGTAGGGCCTGCTTATTCTTCTCAGCATTCACTTTTAAAATCCTAGTTACCTGATGACCTCTAATATAATTTCCTTATTGCTACCAATAAGTCAAAATCTTGTTCGTATCCTAATACATGTATTGTACCGTTTATGCCAAGCCTCCCAAATCCCTTGTATTTATTTTAATAGCGCACTCTCCCTTCTCTCTCACAATGAAGGTTTAAGCAATTACTATTTTTATTTTATAAATAATTCATGTGGTTGGTTTGCTGCAGATCTCATTATTATATTTTATGACTATGTATAAAGTATTTCAAACTTGTCGTTTTAACCAAGAGGTGTGCTCTAGTCTTGGATTTTTACATACAGAGGTGATTTGATAATAGGTCATTTGATATGTCTTTTTTTTCTCGGTAATTTAATGACTCTGAACCCTAAGCACACACACAGGAGCGTATGAGTCCCCTTAGCGGTTTGTGTTAAATTTCTTAAAAGTATCCAGTCTGAAGTAATTAGAAATAAGTAATTTTAAATTAACATATGTGTGGATTTTAAGTTTATCATATCTAAATATTCATTCATTGTGTATACTGGTAGAACTATAAGTGCAGAGTTTTGAGTTTAGTGCTTGGCATCATCATATTGATTTATGGCTAGGCAAAGTTAATTCCTGTTCCTTCATTTGTCAAAGGGGCCCAATATTATCCCTGTCCCTCCCTAAACATTATGTCGGCACATACCTAATTTTTATCAACTTATTTAGTGAAAGCAAGGCCGGGGTTGGGGGGTGGGGGAGGGTGGGTGGAGGGTTTGGGGGTTTAAACCACCCCCGAAATTTTATGAACAAGATATATGTGGCTTTATTTGGGATTCTAAGAATATCAAAATTAAGGTACAAGTACAAATCAGAGGCCTCTTTTACCATAAAAAGCACTTCACAGAGCTTCTAGAAGTGTTTAATATTTATAACTTTTTCTAGCCTCCGGCGATTGGGGGACATGTCCCCGACCCCCACCCCCCAGGATTAAAGTAAACAATACATCAATATTTGTCTGGAGAGAGGATGGGAAAACCAATGGGAAAATCAACCGTAATGCACTTGGCAAAGGATCAAACCGAAGTTCAACTTTCTGAGACAGAGCTGTCAAATTTGCTGGCCTGTTTTAATAAACTAATTTTAACATTCAAATTTGAAACACAAAAAAAACTGTCAAAACTTATGGTAAGGACTTTTTTAAACAACATACAAAATAAACACGCCAAAAATATTAAAAACTTGTGTGTACTAGGAATATAATTAATTTTAAACTAACAACGTTCATCAGAAAGAAGTAATGGTTTTTGGGACTGCTATAAATTTATTTTTCATGACCAATCGTTTGGTTTTAGATAGCTCTAGTGTGATACAAATCATGCTTTCTCAGCCACATTAATTTAATAAATTAGGCTATTTTGATGGATATAGCTCAAATTTTCTCATTTTTAGTAATTTAAAAAATGTGTTAATCAAAATGATATTTCCAGAAGAGGGACAATCCATATATCTTCTCAGGGCATCTAATTTTCAAACATTTGACAGGTGGCCCCTTTGGGTTGTAGGCCAAAGGGCTTCAGAAACAAAGCTGAAAGTAACTAAACTTAGACCATGCGGTCACCGAAGTAGATTATTTTCGATTAAACATATAGTATTTTTTCAGCTAAACATGTCCTCAAACACTTGTCCAAGGCACATATTTTAAAGATGTTAGTATTATGTTAATTTATATATACCTAATCACGCCGTTCCCTTACAGGGTTGACAAGAAACTGTGCAAAAAGCTAAAAATAAAAAAAACTCGGTACTTAATCCATCCTCACTTCCATATCCTTGCCTACTCTTTTCGCTTCAACAACATCCATACACCGAGTCATGCATGCTCTTTTATTCTTAAAACTCTTAATGTTTCTCTTATTCACATATTCGTCTGCCCCATTTGACCACATCTTATATGGCCTACCTTTCCTTTTGATCCACACACTCTACCTTCATATATTTGCTTCATTAATCGATACACACTCAACCTCTCAACATGCCCAAACCAATGTAACACGCTTCTTTCACATTAACCTATTGGATTCACTTTCAAACCGCACTCCTTTAGCAGCCATTCATTACTGACTTTGTTCATACAGCATTTTCCACATACATTTCTTACATATCTCATTCCAACCATCTTAACCTTGCTCTTGTGTTTCTTCTGACAAACCCACACTTTACATTCATAAAACAATGTTGATGTTAACCACATTTTTATATACTGCCAATATAATTGTTTTAAAGAAGTGTTAAAATATGTCAGAAATTGAATGAGTAGATTCAACTCACAGAATTTTTATGGTTCAACCATTTGTACTGGAACTTTGATTAAATACCCCCAGCTTACTATCCAGTGTTGTGAAATTCCAAACAACATGTTTTCCAACCTTTCAATGAGAATGTTCAAGTTTTTTTGTAGAGTTTTTCTGTATATCACAGGTAGACACCTAGCTAACATGCGATGTCCCGGGACAATGGTCATACCTGCAAAGTACTGACTTGCCTTCGTATGTGTGCGAGGCTGGTCGGGTTGTAGGCCATGTTAGCGAACACCAGCCTCTCCTCGTAGTCGTATTCACATAGGATCTTATTGTCACACAGGTAAAATCGGTCGCCCACACAGAACCTGTAATAATGTCACCACAATAGGCATATCATTAATTCATTTAATGCCCATTAGGACAGTTGATAATCGGCCATCACAAATAAAGCTTGGATCTGTCTGACAGCCCTTTGTGCAACCCTAATTTATTTGAAATTTTAAAACTATTTTCATCATTTGGTTTAAAGAAAAAAATATTTGTTATTTATATTTTATTTTCTCAAGTATCGGTAGTTTGGTTTGTTATGGTCACTAATTTACTAAGCCTACACCTGAGTAGCGGAGCTACCGCTTATGGGTCCTCAGGTGGAACTTCTCTTGCTGGTAACCTTCCCTAACCGAGTCTATGGGTGCTGGTCGTCACCAACTCTCTCACCCCCAGCCTTCCCAAGCTGGGAGACAACTTGCCAGACCCTGTTCCAAGCTTGTTAGCTTAGACCCTGACCAGTCTCCTGTCTCTTGTCTGCACCTGACCTGGTTTACGCTGAAATTTATCCCAACCTCCACCAAGTACACCACTTTGCAGTGAGATAAGGATTGAGTAGGAAATACTAAGCGAGTCCCACTAGGTAGGCTCCTTGTATTGCACGTCACTACCCCATTAGTACTCCTCCTCGGGGAGAACAGAATGAAAGCCATGTATGATGATTGATGATGACTTGATGGTATGGGGGAAGGGGAATTACAAGAACAACTAAAAGAACAGAATGATGAAGTGAGAGAGTGGAGAATGAAATCTAGCATGGCAAAGTGTAAAGTGATGGTAATAACAAGGAAGAGGGTACATCTCAGTAAAGCTATAAAGTTGGATGGAGTAGAGCTGAGAAAAGTACAGAATGTAAAATATCTTGGAAGTATGATTGAGGAGAAATATGGAAGTAAGGACAACAGGGAGAGTTGTTCTATAGGTGTGTAAGAGACCTGCTATGGAGAAGTGCCCCTGAAGTGTAAGGAAGAATTTTACAGGGCGTACTTTGTACCCATTGCCACATATGCAGCAGAGACATGGACATTAAATGTAAGAGAAACTAGGGAAGTGGAGGCCATGGGAATGAAGTTTGTAAGGAGAATGTTAACTGTCACGAGAAGAAACAATTTAACCTTGTTACAACATAAAAGGAAAAGGATTGTTTGGGCTCACCAATTCTGTCTCCATTTGGCTGATCTACAACGAGGCTCCACACTACGTACACATCATGGCTCGACTTGTTTCCAACCGAGCGGAGGGATCGTAGTTCGACGTCCGCCCCTAGGTGTGCCTCACCCAAAGAGTAACAAGAGACGATCGACATGCGCAGATCCGTGCGCACCGACAACAGTGTTGTGACATCAACGGTTGGTTGAACGGCGCGCGATTTGAATTATACCCAGACTGTGTGAGAGTATTCCAGAACTATGCACTCCCCTCTCCCCTTTTCCCTGCCTTGATTCCCGCGCTGTGAGAACACGTGATTCAACTTATGTGTATATAACGTCAGTACTCTATAGCCATGACACGCATTTCTCTGCATTCTCTAGGTGAGACACTTAGTGTCAAATTAGATTTAGTTTATTTATATCAAAATTCTGTTTGGCTTATGAGGATTCTAAATTACTGTTTCAGTGATATCTGCTTAAGATTTAACTTTGTTTATTCTAAATTGAGACTGCGGAATTTTTATCAGAGATCATGGTAGCGTAGTTGGACTTAAATAAATTATTGTGTAGGCTAACGCATCTTATCCTCTTCGCGGGTGATTTGAAACTTGCAACACCGGCATTTTGATATGCGGGATATTTATTAAAATGTACCCTTTTGGTACTTTAGTAGAAACATGTTGAATGATTGTATTACTCGTCATTATTGGGGAATTAAATTTATATAGATCTGAACTTGGTTGGTAAAATCTGGGGCCACGAGCCCGCGCTCTTAGTTTGTTAGTTTTGTTAGTAGTTAGGTTACTCAATTTTAAAGGTCCTTTTTAATAATGGACCTTGGTTCTATTTTTGGGCCTTATGATGGCCGTAATGATAAACCTTTTTCTAGGGCACTTTGTCATCTACGTTAGTTATTGGAGAGTCGCTGATGGCGACTAGTCTATATCTTATGATTGTTTTTAGTCTGCAGGTTATTGTTTCAATCTCCAATGATTATCATTATACACGATATATTTGTACGAAGGTCAATTTAAATGTATGTTAATATTGTGGGTCCCTTAGGCGGCCGTCTTAGGGCTTGGGGTCGTGCCCCAAATTATTTGTTTCTGTATAGTTTGTTATGGCCTTATTGTATTGATATCTGCGCCTAACGCTGGGCTTGTCCCGCTCTTTCTCTTCGAGTTTTGTTATTGTTGGAATAAAAAAGAAAACTCTCTTGTGATCAACCTGACTTTTAATTATGGTATAATAAAAAAAAGGAGGGCTTACAACAAGATTAGGAATCAAGTTATCCAGGAAAGAGTGGGGGTACAAGGAGTACATGAGATAGTAGAGGAAGCAAGACTGAGATGGTATGGGAATGTAATGAGGATGGAAAAATAAAAAACTGGAAATGAAGTATGTAGGAAAAAGACCACAAGGGAGGCCAATAAAGAGGAGAAGGGAGGAGCAAATAACAAAGTGTGCAAGTGAGAGGAGAAGAATGGAAGAAATTAAAGGAGGAAGAATGGTGGAAGGATAGAGAAATATGGAGCCATCTTACTAAACTGACCCAGCCAAAGTTTGGAAAATGATGATGATGATGATGAGGAGGAGGAGGAGGAGGAGGAGGAATTGGAGGAGGATGGTTAAAATTGCCTACTTCACATTTAAACCTGGATTATATTTTTGTGTGTGCAAATAACCAGTGCTATGATGTTAATGTTACAAAATAGTACATAATATTATTTATTTACAAATGGTGTTTTTAGAACACACTTAAGGTAAATGTTTTTCAAACATTAATTTCTCTGGGGCCCAATTCTAATCGCACCTTTGAAATTGGAGCACAATTAGCTTACCCTTTCCCTTCTTGGCATGGACCATTCCTCCAATTGTGATTTCTAAAACATAGGTTGCCTGGAACCTTCATATTACCCTCCTTGCTATAGGAAATAGTGAGGGAATACTTGGTATGTTAGGGGGGAAACAAAATATTTGTAGGACTTGCTTATCAAGTATACCTACTACTAATAACGAAGATAGTATTCTGAATATATTCTTGAAACTTTCACCAGGAATTATATTGTTATTGGCTTAAAATGTGTAAATGACCAAAACAAGCTGTAGCGAAAATACTCATCATTTAATTTTAAATACTACAGCTTAATTTGTTAGTAATAGATATTAGTTTATCTTGTATGTGTGCTTTGTCTAATTATGTTTTTGCTTTAGTAAATTTTCAAATAATTTGCTACTTTAAATAATCACTCTCGGAATTGGTGTAATATTAAGGCTATTCTTGTTCTTGTTATTATTATTAATATTATTATTCACTTGTCTTCTAAACATATATTGTTAATCCTTAATTATTAAATTTAGCTTTGTAATAACATCTGGCCACAGCGCCAAATAGTCTGTATCTGTCACTAGAATTAAGCCACTTAGCTCCTCGCGGCTAATAAGTGCCCAATGTTTAACTTATGTATTAAAAACTTGATATAATATATACAAATTAAATTTAATTATAAATTATCTAGCTAAACAAAGCAATATTTTACACAAAACTAATAAGCAGAAGTATTAAGTAAGTATTTAAATTGATTGTAGTTCTTGAGATTTACGGATTTAAATATTAGGAAAATAAGCTCTTACTGCTATTAAGTCACTGACAATGATTAGTTGTGTATTCCTACCCAAGTCAACAATGTACAAAATTGTATATTAGTGAGTGTATTTACTTTCAAAGTGATTAACTGCATAAGTGATATGTTAATGTGTGAGGGAGTTGAGGCAGTCCTCACCTGTGATTGCACTGCTGGCAGGCGAAGCACTCTAAGTGGTATACATTACTTTTAGCCCTCATCACCATCTCGAAGGCAGGGATCACCTTGTTGCAGGCAGCACAATATCCTGTTGTGCCGAACAACCTGAGGAAAATACTCTCTTTCACATATTGCCAATATGTTTTTTTAAATACAGGCCTACACATTTAATCATTCATATTTAACTGCTCATATGGATATGTATTATAATAGAAGAGAATATTTAAATGATCATTAATACAGTATAGCTCTCAAAACAACTTATTGATAATGAAAGACATAGTCATTGGCACAAACAAAAACTATATTGTTATTTTTAAAACACACACAATTGGTGCAATATTTCAAAATAAAAATTCTTATAAAGTCAAAAATTAAAACATTTATGCTTTAGTTCATATCTATGAGTATGCTACAAGACAGAGAAAGATGACTATATTATTATAATAATTATTATTATTATTATTATTAGCACCGTGTCTTACTACCCGTTCGAGCTATATGCACTTACGCTAATATGTAATGGTAGGGTGATCGTGAGATGAAATGGAGGACCTACAGTTTAACGTGGAATCCGAACCACGGTGGAGGCCTGGCATTCCCCATATAAAATTACTCTATTAAAGAAATAATTAATGATAATAATAAAATAATACTATTTAAATTGGTAGGTCTTCTTTCTCATGCAAGTAAACAATGTGATCAAAACATTAATAAAACATCAAATTCAAAAATGTGAAGTACACAAGCACTAGGTGATATTTTCACGAAGGAATGTTTGTTAAAGTTGTGGCATTGTTATTTTATTGTTGGTCATGTTTAAACCTGATATAACTACCCTCTCTTACACAGTGTGTACCTGAGGTAGTCTCTCTTACAGAGGATGAGGATCATCTCGATATAAAGTGTGTACCTGAGATAGTCTCTCTTACAGAGGATGAGGATCATCTCGATATAAAGTGTGTACCTGAGGTAGTCTCTCTTACAGAGGATGAGGATCATCTCGATATAAAGTATGTACCTGAGGTAGTCTCTCTTACAGAGGATGAGGTTCGCCTTCGTGTAGAGCGTGGAACCCACTTCGCCCAGTCGACAGTCACAGCAACCGCATTTCAGACAGTCTTCGTGCCAGAACAGGTCCAGGGCCTGGGGACACAGAGATTAATTTGTACAAACTATTCTTCAAAATACCTTTTACAATACTATTAATGGAGGAAAATAACACAGCTATAATATAATTTGAAATGCCATTTTAATGTATTACAAAAATAATAGGCCTAGCCAATTTAAATATTTTGATATTGCAACATATATCATCTGCTTTGCATTAAATCAGTATTCACTAGATATCACATTTTAATTTTTAAGTTTTCGTGGTTATATTAGGAGGGGAGATGGATAGAAGGAATAAAAAATTGNGGGGGGTGCTATTATTTTGTTAACAGTCATGAGCTCAAGTCGATGAATTAAGCTTAATGAGATTGTATGGCACTTATAATTTGTTGAGCCCCAATCTAGTTTTGATATGGATATATTTATTAATTACAATACCTAAAATTATGCTTTATAACGATTTGAATAATTTATTTTTGCTAAGAGCAGGAAATGGATTTTATATCAATGTTACTCACACTCCAAACACTTCAGTGCGAGATTGTACGAAAACAGTTAGGATTATAAAGAAAACTCTAAGAACATGTTTTGTATCCAATGTTCTCTTATTAGATTTACAATTTTTATTATAACAAACTCTTTAATATAATGAACAGTTTACGAGATAATTGAAAAAAAAACTGCTTTTAAACAAACAAAAACATTTAATGGCAGTTGTAAAATGTCTTTTTAAGAGTGGCAATACATTCTATTTTATTCATCACCAAATAAAGTGTACATATATGCTACATTTTATTTTAATATCAAAAAGTGAACGATTGTTGTGATTAGCAACTCCGCTCTTATGCCTGGCTACGATAAGTTTGGAGATTCTTTTCCTATCACACCTGAGTTAGGTTAGGCTATGTTAGGTTAGGTCAGTGTTTTGGCGCTCTCCTTAAGCCACCCCTGATGTATACCCCTTCACAGACAGCCTTGCCACCAGTTAAACCAGGGAATTACTAAATTTTTCAATTTATTGTGATATAAAGTATAAAATGCTTGTGGCCTAAGTGTATCCCAAGTTCTGACAAAAGAATGTCGTAGTTATGTTGTGCTAGCTACAGTCCAATTTTCCTAGTAAAGTCCTTTTAGAAAATACAAATATATTTGGTTTTGCTGCAAGTCTCAATGACATTCCACTATTTTATTGTTTATTCGTGTTATTTTAGAGGTTATAACAATGACAGTTGTAGCTAGCACGACATAACATAGGTAGATTAAAGGAACAAGAAGGAATGAGAAGTAAATTCAATAGAAGCTACTAGAAATAAGTGATGGAGATTAGTAAAATTAAGAGTAGCCCAACTAGCTGAAGAAAGTAATGAATTAAGTCATAGTTAGCACAAGTAAGTAGTAATGAACAATAAATATAACACCGAAACAACAAAATGTAATGAACATAAAAATTAATAGTATTTTATAGTATACAAACTGACCCTCTACTGGATTTCAAAACTTTTGCGAGAAATGTTTAGTCAACCATTTAATATTTGGCGGGCCATTGTCGAGCTAATCAAACATAATGAACAAAAGGGACATAAGCTCTCAAAATGTTATGTTTTGCTAGATGACATATTGAAAAGTACTTTATCTAATATTGTTGTAAGAAACATTGGGCCAGTTGTCATTGTTTCTATAGATCTTCTTAGTATATGTAATGCCCTCAACTTAGTATCCATTAGTTGAGAATCAAATAGCCAAAGCTATTATATCAATTCCCACTAAAGGCATAAATAATAGCTTTGACTATTTGATTGTTAAAATGCAATCCTTTACAATTATAATAATTGTACAAGTGGCAGCAATAAGCCAACTACCGGGTCTAAGGAGGAAACGCGTCCATCTCAGACCCTATCGACTTTCAACCCCGTGTAAAACCTGTTGCCTACAGTAAAACTACCTGCCTCGGTGGCGTAGTTGGCTAACGTGCTTGTCGTGTTGAGCTCTACCGCTGAGGACGGCGAGATCGAGGTTCGAATCTCGGTCGGGTGAACTGGGGGTGGTTTTTCCTAAATGGTTTTCCACTCTCCCTCCACGCAAATGCGGGTTCACTTCCTCTAATTAAACCTCCCAAATTCCTAATCCATTAGAGTAATTAGTACTTAAAGCGTATAACCCGAACGGGTAGTAAGACGCGGTGCTAAATATTATTATTATTATTATTATTATTATTACAGTAAAACTGGCACTCCACTCACTAAATCAGTTGACTACTTGCTACACACCGCGACCACCGCCCACCCCCCTTGTCCCAGCTACCCTGACAAGAAGAGAAATGGGGAAGGGGGAGCTACACCAACATGGCTGGCTGAGCTGCGAATAGCCCGAACCCAAGACTCGAGACTCACAAATAACAGGATGACGAAGGTGAATGTTAAGGAACTGCACCGACATTCCCCTAAGAGAAGATGGGAAACCATAGAGTGAGTGTTGGGGGAAGGGTGAGAGGTGGAGAGAGAGGGTGCTGACTACCGTACTAGCTACCCCTGTCAGCTATGACTTTCTTTCCAAATCACGGCCACCCTTAGCAGACGTGAGGGTACGTTTGCAGGGTCCCGAGCTATCTGCCTCAACCTCTCAACGACCTAAGAATAATTTTAAAATTCAATCTAAACAACAACAAAAGTTTTTACAACGGTTTCCACCAATTTTCAGCCGTATAAGGTATCGGGAAATAGCCTCAAAGGTAAACACTTATACTAGTCTATGCTTGAAGTGGTGTTTTTATACATATAAGGGTCGATTTCTCCCTAACCCTTCCTTACCCAATAAACTTTATCTGTATAGAGGAACAAATATCAACTGTGACAAGTTTGAAGTGAATCGCTCACGTGTTCAAAAGTTATCGTGAGACTTATAGGCCTACATTATAGACATACAGACAAATGCAAATCGGTGGAGTTAAAACAGACAACTCACTTCGCTCGTTCATTTAATCAACCCACATGATTATGTTTTTATTTGTTTTTAAACTCTGACAATATTTGCTGGATCGCCTATGCAGGGAGCCAGTCCAGCTTGTATTTTCCCTGGGCGGCCGCACCGTTTAGGACGCTGACCTCCCAGTAATCGGATGGACTGTGATTAACTCTCACCTTGAGGAGAAAGCGTTCCGTGATCCTCTTGCCACATCCCGCGCACTCACGCACCCCGGCTTGTCCCCCGGTGGTGTTGACCGCCGTGGCCACAGAGGCCGGTCCACTGCGCACTGGACCCGTCTCCACCGCGCCCGGATCCCCTGGAACATTAGACCAACAATGATCTACCGAGGAACATTAGACCAACAATGATCTACCGACACTGCATTGTCTCTTGTAGGCCTATACAAAACAGATGTACCAGTGGTGCCAGTATGGGTGACGAGGCACTGCAATGGGGGGTCCCACAAATGTCAACAGCGCTGCCAGAAGAGCTGCCGTGGCACCCTAGTGTGATATAAGCCTAGGTATATCCAAACCATGACAAGAAACAAGGTAGCAATCTGGCAATATATATTATATATGTGATGATGCCATATTCTGTGATCTCCACAGGAGTAATTACGACCCTCAAGCAGGTAAAAACAACGCCCACTCCTGGTGCTGTTGCAGCACGACGACACTCTGCCCCACACTGCCCCTGCAGGGGTTGTAACCATCGAGTAACTACATTCGCCGTATTCACCAGACTTGGCTCAAAGTTTCTTTGCACCAATAAAAGAGGTGGAGGGTTTTTCCCGGTCTGGTCAAGAAGTGCAATAGATTGCGCATGAGTGACTGCGCACGCCACCAGAACATTTCTTTCTTCTTTCTCTTAGAGGGATCCAAACACAAGCCAAGCGCTTGATCGAAATTGAGACGATGTGTATAAACGAACCTCCTGTACTAAACGACGTAAACATTTTTTTGACTCGACTGTGTGTTTGTCATTTTAAACATTTACCAAATATATACAAATGAATACCATATACACCGCTCTAGTTTTGCACTACTGTGAACTATTACTATACGTTTGGGTTATACGCTTATGTACTAATGAGGCAAATGGTTTCAGCGATTAGGAAGGCTATATTTAAAGGAAGTATACTCGGATTTGCCTGGAGGGAGAGTGGAAAACATTATTTTTTATAATACCCCTTCAGAACACCCTACACAGATTCTAACTTCGATCACCGCGTTATCGATAGTCTAATATGTGAGAGTTGCGCGTTAGAGCATGCGGCTACCGAAGCGGATTTTAACAGAAGTGAAGTTGTCTGATAGCAGAGAGGAGATTAACAAGAGTCCTACAAACATAAGATTCAATCAGTCAAGCACATTTGTTAATACAGCCCATTGGCCAATTAAGAACGAGCAGAGGACGATGGTAGCTACCACCTGTGCCCTCAGCCAGCCACATGGCTGATATTGACCCAATAAGAACGAGCAGAAGGACGATGGTAACTACCACCTGTGCCCTCAGCCGGCCACATGGCTGAGATTGGCCCAATAAGAACGAGCAGAGGACGATGGTAGCTACCACCTGTGCCCTCAGCCAGCCACATGGCTGATATTAGCTAAATAAGAACGAGCAGAGGACGATGGTAGCTACCACGTGTGCCCTCAGCCAGCCACATGGCTGATATTAGCTCAATAAGAACGAGCAGAGGACGATGGTAGCTACCACCTGTGCCCTCAGCCGGCCACATGGCTGATATTAGCCCAATAAGAACGATCAGAGGAC
This sequence comes from Timema douglasi, assembly GCA_901482245.1. Taxonomy (NCBI): domain Eukaryota; kingdom Metazoa; phylum Arthropoda; class Insecta; order Phasmatodea; family Timematidae; genus Timema; species Timema douglasi. The sequence continues at coordinate 71,818 of CABEEJ010003668.1, forward strand.
GATGGTAACTACCATCTGTGCCCTCAGCCGGCCACATGGCTGATATTAGCCCAATAAGAACGAGCAGAGGACGATGGTAACTACCACCTGTGCCCTCAGCCGGCCACATGGCTGATATTGACCCAATAAAAACGAGCAGAGGACGATGGTAGCTACCACCTGTGCCCTCAGCCAGCCACATGGCTGATATTAGCCCAATAAGAACGAGCAGAGGATGGTGGTAGCTACCACCTGTGCCCTCAGCCGGCCACATGGCTGATATTGACCCAATAAGAACGAGCAGAGGACGCTGGTAGCTACCACCTGTGCCCTCAACCGGCCACATGGCTGAGATTGGCCCAATAAGAACGAGCAGAGGACGATGGTAGCTACCACCTGTGACCTCAGCCAGCCACATGGCTGATATTGACCCAATAAGAACGAGCAGAAGACGATGGTAGCTACCACCTGTGCCCTCAGCCAGCAACATGGCTGATATTAGCCCAAAAAGAACGAGCAGAGGATGGTGGTAGCTACCACCTGTGCCCTCAGCCAGCCACATGGCTGATATTGGCCCAATAAGAACGAGCAGAGGACGATGGTAACTACCACCTGTGCCCTCAGCCAGCCACATGGGTGAGATTGGCCCAATAAGAACGAGCAGAAGACGATGGTAACTACCACCTGTGCCCTCAGCCAGCCACATGGGTGAGATTGGCCCAATAAGAACGAGCAGAAGACGATGGTAGCTACCACCTGTGCCCTCAGCCAGCCACATGGCTGAGATTAGCCCAATAAGAACGAGCAGAGGACGATGGTAGCTACCACTTGTGCCCTCAACCGGCCACATGGCTGATATTAGCCCAATAAGAACGAGCAGAGGACGATGGTAGCTACCACCTGTGCCTTCAGCCGGGCACATGGCTGATATTGACCCAATAAGAACGAGCAGAGGACGATGGTAGCTACCACCTGGGCCTTCAGCCGGCCACATGGCTGATATTGGCTAGTTTTGAGAACCAGGCGAGGAGATCAAGCACAACCTGGACATTGGCTAACATTATCATGAATTTAGTTACTACAAAGCTAGTCATGGGCACTTTGAACCACTTGTTAAAGCTCGTCACGAATATAATAAAGAATGTTATGAGATCATTAAAAAAATAATTTGAGCTGACACAAGCCTTCAGTAAACATATTGGACTAACTTAAAAATAGAATAAATTTTATATAGATATTGGAGAGTTTTCTGTATTTATACGTTTTTCGAGAAAAAAAATTTAGTTAATTTTTAAAATTGAAGAATGACTGAATCATCCCAGTAGATAATTAACAAAGGCCGTCAAAGAGGTTTATACGTAGCAGGTACATTGGCTATTAAAGCTAAAGTTAGATATCAGGGTTTATTACGGTAATCTCACTGAATTGTTTACCAGCTGTGCGCTACACTGTGCCAGTCACTTATCTCATCACTAAGCGCTTCTAAGAATAGTTTGTGCCATCATATCTGGAGGGGTCACATCAGCAACGATCCAAAAGGCCATTAGAATGAGATAGTACCAGTACCGGTATGTTGTGGTGGGCGAAGGTACACCACTCTCGGTTTAATCCGTGCACTCAACGCTGGCTCTACCCAACAGAAATTTCAAGTTGGTGCGAGATTTGTAAGGTACCTGCCTTGTTAGTCTCCTTGTAAGGGTTTTGCAAAGTGGCCAACAATCCACCTGTTAGTCTCCTCTTAAGGTTCTTGCATAGTGGCCAACAATCCACCTGTTAGTCTCCTCTTAAGGTTCTTGCATAGTGGCCAACAATCCACCTGTTAGTCTCCTCTTAAGGTTCTTGCATAGTGGCCAACAATCCACCTGTTAGTCTCCTCTTAAGGTTCTTGCATAGTTGCCAACAATCCACCTGTTAGTCTCCTCTTAAGGTTCTTGCATAGTGACCAACAATCCACCTGTTAGTATCCTCGTAAGATTCTTGCAAAGTGGCCAACAAGTCACCTGTTAGTTTCCTCATAAGGTTATTTCATAGTTTCCAACAAGCCACCTGTTAGTCTCCTCTTAAGGTTCTTGCATAGTGGCCAACAAGTCACCTGTTAGTCTCCTCGTAAGGTTATTTCATAGTTTCCAACAAGCCACCTGTTAGTCTCCTCTTAAGGTTCTTGCATAGTGACCAACAATCCACCTGTTAGTCTCCTCGTAAGATTCCTGCATAGTTTACAACAAGCCACCTGTTAGTCTCCTCGTAAGATTCTTGCATAGTGGCCAACAATCCACCTGTTAGTCTCCTCTTAAGATTCCTGCATAGTTTCCAACAAGCCACCTGTTAGTCTCCTCGTAAGATTCCTGCATAGTTTCCAACAAGCCACCTGTTAGTCTCCTCTTAAGATTCCTGCATAGTGGCCAACAATCCACCTGTTAGTATCCTCGTAAGATTCTTGCAAAGTGGCCAACAAGTCACCTGTTAGTCTCCTCGTAAGATTCCTGCATAGTTTCCAACCAGCCACCTGTTAGTCTCCTCTTAAGATTCCTGCATAGTTTCCAAAGCCACCTGTTAGTCTCCTCGTAAGATTCCTGCATAGTTTCCAACCAGCCACCTGTTAGTCTCCTCTTAAGATTCCTGCATAGTTTACAACAAGCCACCTGTTAGTCTCCTCTTAAGATTCTTGCATAGTTTCCAACAAGTCACCTGTTAGTCTCCTCTTAAGATTCCTGCATAGTTTCCAACCAGCCACCTGTTAGTCTCCTCTTAAGATTCTTGCATAGTTTCCAACAAGTCACCTGTTAGTTTCCTGTTAAGGTGCCCATACAATAACTATAACCAACAGTTTCAACTCCACCATCAACGTTTCCTGATCAAAAGTTAGCAAAACATGGCGCATGTGTAATCGTGCAAATAATCATCCTACCATGCCGGAGATAATCATGAAAGTAGCTAAATAATTAGAAAATCCCCCAGGTAGCCAGGTTATCTTACAGGTGGTCAGATAATCTGGAAGATAATAAGATAATCATACACGTTATCAGCTTATTATAAAGTTGATCCTGTATAGAAGAAGTTATCTTCAAGGTAATCACAACAACAACCAGGTAATAAGGCATGCAACCATGTAATCATGGAGGTAACAAAATAATCATGAACGCAATCATTGAGGAAGCAAAGGATTAATGAAGGCGATCGTGCACGTAATAAGATGATCATGTAATTAAACTAGTAATAATGCAGGTAGTAAGGTAATATTGAAGAAAATTGTGCAAATACAAAATCATGAAAAAATCGAGTTATGAATGCAAATAACTAGGTAATAATTAAGGCAGCCAGCTACTCATGCAAGTAGCAATGTAATCATACCAGTAACAAGGTAATCATGAAGGCAACCATCTAATCAGGCGAGCAACAGGGTAATCATTCAGGCAGCCAGATACTCATGCAAGTAGCAATGTAATCATACCAGTAACAAGGTAATCATGAAGGCAACCATCTAATCAGGCGAGCAACAGGGTAAGCATGAAGGCAGCCATCTAATCAGGCGAGCAACATGGTAATCATTCAGGCAGCCAGCTACTCATGCAAGTAGCAATGTAATCATACCAGTAACAAGGTAATCATGAAGGCAACCATCTAATTAGGCGAGCAACAGGGTAAGCATGAAGGCAGCCATCTAATCAGGCGAGCTACAGGGTAAGCATGAAGGCAGCCATCTAATCAGGCGAGCAACAGGGTAAGCATGAAGGCAGCCATCTAATAAGGCGAGCTACAGGGTAAGCATGAAGGCGGGTATAAGAACCACCTCAAACAACCATTCTGGTATGACCTTTAAATTGCATAATGAAGAATCGGTAGATAGGGAAGGGGGGTCTTTTCAGACTTCCTAAAACTAATGAAATAACACCGTTTGTTGTGATATAAAATGGAAGTTGACATGTAACTGTGCCAGAGAACCGAGTGACGTCTGAACATATCGAATTTCAAATTTGAATCTCGAGAAATGTAAGAGCTCGAACTCTAGAACACTATTTTTAGGTGTTTTAAAATTGAGATTTTTCAAGAACTTAAATTAGTCATATTCTGGTGAGATAATCAAATAAATCTTAAAATTTCTAAATAGGAATGTGGAACTAAAAAGGGTTGGGGTGGGTGGGTAGATCAAAATCTTTCCAAAGTTATTTTAAAAAAAAACTTAAAATGTTCCGAGCTTGTAAAGTAACCTCCCCCCCCCCCCCCC
>CABEEJ010003669.1:0-20338 GCA_901482245.1 Timema douglasi
AGTGTGTGCAAGAGCGTCCTAACTTTGAACTGTAGCGGGTTCGTGCAAGGACCGGCTATGTCTGAGGTGTTTGGGGTATAACAACCTAGTCACCAACAGTTCTACTATACACATCATGATTTCCGAAGAGCCATTTTAGTTTACTTTATTGCATGTTTGGATCAACATAAGGGTGATCACCTTCCCTACTGATGGTGCACCCAGGATTGTGGTTTGGAATGTTTGGAGGGTGGGCTATTTGAAACTGTACTTGAGGGAGGAGTTGCATATTAAAAGTGTCATAGGACAGCATTTTAAGCTGTATCCTCAAACGCATCTTTTTAAACCGACTGTAAGAGTTCAAGGAATTACGAACACACCAAATACAACTTTAGAAACAATGACATCTTGATTTTTATTATAAAACTATTTTTATACCAGACTGTACCAAAATAATTACAAATAACATTAACATTAGTATAATAAAGCCAAAAAAGTCTAATTAAGCCTGGTCTCTCCTCTTCTAATCTGTTCAAGTAAGCTTTAAGTTTAAAAAAATGCACATTTGGTATGGAAAAATACTGTTGTCATAAATGTTCAAGATATCAATTGCATTTTTTGGCAATAAAATGTATCCGCCAGTGAATATCTTAGCGTTCACATTTGCTGTAGGCTTACTCTGAAAACTGTTATACCACAGTTAAAACTCAGATGTTAAACAGTTCATCCCAACGCCGTTCAAATAATGTGTGTAGAACTCAGCTGGATTCACCAATTTTCTTTAGAGGCACTTAAACCACTAGGTAAAATACACACACCTGCTGAGGGTAGATTTGTGTTAAGTGATTTTTAAATGATTTTTTTAGCACTGCGTCTTATTGCCCGTTCAGGGTATACACTTATGCACTTATTACGCTAGTGGTTTTATGGATGAGGAACGTTATTTATAGGAAATGTACCCGCATTTGCGTGAAGGGAGAGTGGATTTTTTTTTAAACCATCCTCATTACAACCTCGATCTCCCCGTCATCGGCAATCTAGTCTACTGTGAAAGTAGCGCCTTAGACCTTGCGGTCACCGAAGTGGGTCTTTAGTGAATCTTGCCAGGAGGGTACTTGGCAGGAAATCTATTCATGGGAGGAAAACTGCACGCAGGAAGAACTCTTCGGCATTCTCAACTGGAATATATGATTTATGAATCTGTCTTCCAACCTTCGCCAATCTTGGTAAGATAATTCGTGAACCAATTTTTTCAAATATTTCTACGCACTTTTAAAATATTGTCTTGAATTCATCGTCTGTATTTTCCCTAGTTCTGACTAAAACTGATATTATTTTCTCTGGATGTGAAACAGCAGCTGCAAGGTCATCACCTATTGAATGGAGGTTTTTTAGAAAAAAAAATTCAAAGGTGATGTGTAGCTCAATAACGTTTCAGCTGATAACAGAACTACAATAAAGTATTTTTGCTGTATATCTTAGGAGGCGTTCAAGTATTACGTAAGCTCATTTTTGGCCATTTTTAACCCCTCCCCCTTCTTGTAAGCAAAAATAAGGAAATGCTTGACCGCCCTTTTTCTCCCTCTTACGTAAGATTGGTCAATTTAATTTTTTCACAGGAATTTAGCCACTCTTTTTTTGTGTGCAATTTTGCCTATAACATAAACCGGTAGTAAGACACGATGATAAAAAATAATTAAAAATTCATGCAATTTATAAATTGCTGGTAATTATTAACATAGAGGTGTAAATGAATATTGCGAAATAATTGACTATTAGGTCTTACACTGGTATACACCGAATTTAAATTTATTGAACAGGTAAAATTAAAATAAGTTATAACATAAAAAAAAAGTTTAAAATTGTAATGTAATGTTAATTGAAGGTATAGAAAAAAGTATTAGTGAATACATGAATATTATATTTATAAAAATCCGCCTCGGTGGCGTAGTTGGCTAACGCGCTTGTCGTGTTGAGCTAGACTGCTGAGGACGGGCAGATCGAGGTTCGAATCTCGGTCGGGTGAACTGAGGGTGGTTTTTCCTAAATGGTTTTCCACTCTCCCTCCACGCAAATGCGGGTTCACTTCCTCTAATTCAACCTTCCCAATTCCTAATCCATTAGCGTAATTAGTACTTAAAGCGTATTACCCGAACGGGTAGTAAGACGCGATGCTAAATATTATTTATAAAAAAAAACTAAATTCCATTTAATCCTAATTCCAAGATCCTTGAATCCATTTCTCAACACTTTCAATTATTATGTTTCTATTTGGAGGGCCTTTGGCTTACTTCTTCCTCATTTACGTTTAGCCACTCAGCATCTTCATTGCTGCCCCAAGTCCAAGCGGCTTGCGATGCGCCCTCTCCCAATTTCGTCCGTCTTTCTCTGTCTTACGTAAGCATTGTTCTGACTCCCCTGCACCTTTGTCAGCAAAAATAATCAAAGCTAAATCCCTCTCCTTCCCCCTAAGGTAATACGTAATACTTGAACGCCTTCTTAGACCTAAAAATGTATTCCTTCTTTATTTTTGCATTAAAGTCACCTCTAACAATTATTTTCATGTGATAAGATAGAACCTGGTCAAACAAGTGTTCAAGCTCCTCGTAGAAACAATCCTTTACTGGATTAGCTTTGTCTTCTTTAGGATAATGTACATTGATCATGCCACCTCCTTGCTACCCATTATATTTGACATTCTCCTTAACTGCTTAAAGATTCTTTCGGTGGATAAGAAAGTCTGTACCTAAGCTATGTGTGTCCGTTCCTCCATAAAAACAAACCAAAGTATTCTTCAGATTCTGCCCTACCATCTCCCGACCATCTAACCTTTTTTATAGCCACAATATCTAATTACTTCATCAATCATTAATTGTAGCACCACTGGCATATTTAAGGTCTTAATATTCCACGTCGCAATCCTAATCTATTTCCTAGCTTTAATATCCTATGAATCCTCCAGAGACCGGAGTAGTCCCCACCCTGAGATTTGATATTTTTTTATTTCAGGAAAATTTTACTCCAGGAACAGCCGGTCAACTTTTGGGTGTTTTTTGATGATTTTTTTTACGGTGATGCCTCATAATGCCCTTGCACAATCCCCGAGCTGGAAGACCACCCCTATCGACTGTCCACGACTTATTTCAGTATACTCGCAGCTACACTTCAGCTCTGAAGGCCGTACGCATCCTTTATTTGCAACCTGAGGACGGGCTGAGCCGTGAATGTTAGGGACCCACAAAACAGTCTAAGGGCCAGTTTCATAGTCAAATTTAAACTCGAATGGAATGGGCCGTTCTCGCATAGGAAACTGGCCCATTCCATTCTGATCTAGGTAGGTGTCGTCATGTACTTAGTGTAGCGCCGCACTCGAGGCGTACTAAATTTGACTATGAAACTGGCCCTTAGACTCAAGCTCAGGGTTTTTGTGCTTGTGGGGGTGGGTGATTAAGGACAGAGACAAATGATAGGTTCCTTACTGGCACTGTATTTTAGAGATTGAAATAATCACAGTGTCCAAAATTACATTTAAAAAAACGTAACATGTAATACTAATAAACTTCAGCAGGGATAGTTTAGTAAAATGAAGTAAAAAACTAGTCAAATCTCCTTGAATATTATAAATTGTGGGCATTTGTAAACATATTACATTAATAAATGAATCTAGGTGTTTGAGATTAATTTTAAATTAGCAAAATAAACAAGGGAAACTAAATATATATATAGGAAGTGATCGTGAGCTAAGAGAATAAAATCCTAACTTCTTTACAAAAGTCTAAAGAGGAAATATAGCATCCGAACTTTTATAGGAAGTTATGAAGAGGAAATAGAACACTCAAAACTTTCTAATAAGTTACCAAGAATAAAAACACGATTAGAACATATATAGGAAGTTCCAAAGAGGAAATTTAACATTCGAACATATCTCGGAGGTTACAAAGAAAAAATAGAAAGCTCGAACTTTTATGAGAAGCTATAAAGAGGAAATAGAACAAACTTTTCTGGTGAACTTCAAAAGGGAAATAGCATTCATAAGAAGCTACAATAGGAAATGTAGCCTTCGAATATTTATAGGAAGTTACAAAAATAAAATAAAACATTTGGATATTCCTAAGAAGTTAAAAATAGAACAACTAACATTAAAACTTTCCTAAAACGTTACAAAGAGCATAGCCAACTCTATAACTACAACGTTATCAAGGGTTTCTAAGACGTTATAAATAGGAAATATAGCCCTCTAACCTTTCTGGGAAACTACAAAAATAAAATAGAAAAGTCAAACTTTTCTAAGAAATTACATAAAGGAAATAGAACATTTGAACGATTCTAGTAAACCACAAAGAGGAGATATAAAACATTCGAACTTTTCTAGGAAGTTCCAAAAAGTAAATAAAACACCCTAGTCTGACTAACAAGACCGTGACTATGACAAGGTTTTCTAAGAATTCGCAAATATAAATATATAGTAGCATTGAGAGAAATCTAATCTTATCTTTTAAATTGAATGGCACCTCGAATAAGATGTATTGCGTGGACTTTAAAATAAGTGCTATAATAAAGTATTATAATTCGATACCCCTGTCGAGGAGTCGTTTTTCTACTATTTTGAATTAAAAGTTTTATTGGGTTATTTTTAGCTTTAGCGGATTTTGATAAATTCGAGGCAGAGGGGGATTAAGAGGTTCGAACCCTCCTTAAATCTTGACAAATATTTCATAAATAAAGACTTATTTAATGTTTAAACAATATTAGATTAAGGACCAAGAAAATATTTAGAACTAGTGAACCTAATTAAATTTAAATATATTTTTGTTTTTGAGGCTCTTAGTACACGATGATGGTTATTAACATCTGTAACCCCTCTTATATAAAATCCATAATCCCTCTTACTACAATGATTGCGTACCATCCAAGAGGGCTCTAAGTAAGAAACAGACCTGGATTCAAACTTGCAAAGCTTCCAAAGAAAGGTCCATAGGCATCGCGTTTCGGTGGTCTTGGCCACGGCACGGAGCCGATGATGAAATAAAATATATTTCCAACAGTTTACAGTCAATAGTATTCTAATAGAATTCAAATTTATTCCCAAAAAAATATTTTATGTGAAATTTAGTAGGACCTGTATTGATTGTAAAACTGATCCTTTGGTTACAATAAGATAAACTTCAAATAGTTTTTATGGACATTCCATTATTCATACATTTTCTTGACTTCTGGCGTCTTGGTTTTGTGCCCCTCGAAATATTATCCTGGCTACGGCCTAGGTTACACTGATGGCATTTATTCCTCACAAGAGGCCGAGGTTTGATACACAACCGTGTAACTTAAATGTTGTTTTTTCACAGTTAAATTTTTCCTCGTTCCTCCAGGAAACGGGAAGACTGTTTGTTTCCTTATACCTTTGGGGTGAATCTGTAACAGCCAGCGCAATGGCAGCAATGCAATGGCCCTAAAACTTTATATTAATAATCTCAACTGTAGTTTGGCACTATTTTGTCAGCTGTCATTCATAATAAAATCGTTTAAAGCTAGTCTAAAATTGATTAACTAATTCAACGACTTCCTCCCCTAGACTATGCAGCTCAAGTAGAATAACTCAGAAATCACTTATGAATAGCTTAATGGGAAATGACAAAGCAAAAACGCTTAACATGACGACATCAAATAATATAAATGTTTAAGGAGGGGTTTAAGTACAACGATTATATATAAAATAAAATTGAAATAAAAGGTAGAAATATATCAGGTTAAAAAACTCTTTGTGGTAATTTTTTGCTTTCTTTACAACAATGTATTTTATGCGCATGCACAAAGAGGTCAGCCTCTCGCTCCACCCCCATAAATTGAGGGGTAATATAAGGGTCGTGTGGTCAATTCTGGACAAATGGAAGCAATGCGGCTACAATAAAAGGCGTCTGATGGACCCTAGTTTAATTGGAAGCTCTCAATGGTCCTTCCTCTCTTTCTTTTTTGCGGTGAAAAATAAGAGGGTGACACAAAATAATTAGCTATCTTAGAAATAATACTCAATCATTAAATTATAAATATATATATATATATATATGAGTATTAAATAATCATTGTATTTCTAGTTCAAATAAAATGATAATAATAAATAATGGTCAATTTACGATTGCCGAATATTTTTTCGGGGTTGAGGACTGCAAATCAGTTTGACCTTTGGCCTGCCTTTAAACAGTTTTGCAAATATTATTAATATCACTGAATCCGGATTTATTCTACACGCCATTATCGTTAGTAAATAGTAAGGTCAATCATATAGTTTTCCTCCAACCCAACACCCCGATAGTTACTAAACCCTTTCATAAAATTGGGTATTGGAATGTCTGAGTTTTCTTGTTGTTGTTGATTGGTTGCCTAGAGATGGAGTTCAATTAATTTATTTTTTTTCGTCAAAAGACCTGGATGAAAAACTATTATAATTTTAACCGCTTACATTTATATTAATTTGGATTTTGCACCATCCTGTAGTAATTCTAATCAACTAGTAAAGTAAGTATAAAGCTATAACCACAACAAGCCCTGTGACCACACCCGAAACACACCACGACCCCCCTCTCCACCAAAGAAGTAGTGACCTCTTGGTTGGAAACTACTTTATTAGAGTATCTGGGGGAATTTGTTTGACTCCAATAGGGTGACATTTTGAATAATTTGTCTGTATATTAAGACCAGTAAAGTATACAAGGATATTTAAAAATGAAGAGGAATAGATATATTTAAACTAGGCATACAACTGAAAATAAAGCATTGTAATATTATCACTATTGTAAACAGCCTAAATGATTGAGTAAACTTGATCCCCCTAACTACCGCCCCCACCCCCAAACCACACACACACACACACACACACACATACAATATACAGAGGTTAATTTCATTTAAAATATACATATATATTGCATAACCGAGAAAATGTATTATTATTATTATTAGCACCGCGTCTTAATACCCGTTCGGGTTATACGCACTTACGCTAATGTGCAATGGTAGGGTGATTGTGAAAATGGAGGACCTACAGTTTAACGTGGAATCCGAACCACGCTGGAGGCCTGGCATTCCTCACATTCACAAGTTGTGATTAATACACGCCTTGTCAGAGGTGAAGAAGAAAATGTAAATGCTTTAATATTCATGGTCAATCAATTTACAATAGTTGATATGTATTTGACTAATAAGCTCCTTTTTTTCATCTCAATTATTTTCTCTACTCATCATATTACCTAAAACCATAAAATGAAAAGGTAGTAGCAAACTTCTTTGCAGTATTTGAATTGTGCTCGTGCTAAGATACCAGCGCTTTTTGGCTTTAATGTTTGATCACCGGAACTAGAACGTTCGCATGTTATGAGTGAGGAGTGTCAAAGAGGGGCTTGAAAATGACCGCCAAGAAAGGTACCCTGAACTTCTAGCGTGTCTCTGAACTAAGTCAAAAGCAATGATTTAGGTTGTGCGGCTCTTTCTGACTCTCAACTGACAGAGGATGAGATTTAGAAATCAATCAAAAGTTAGGGTTGTCAAATGTCCAAATTTTGTTGGCCTCATAAGGATTGTTTCGTAGATTAAAACTACGCCCCCTCCCTCCCCCATAGTATTTAATAAGCTAGTAATATCTCATCAAACCTGTAACCTAATGCATAAAGACCTCTAGGGAAATAAAAGGAGAAAAGGAGGGCCATTTTATGGCTATATTTTGTTAGCATCACGTCTTACTACCCATTCGGGCTATACGCTTACGTAATAATTACGCTAATGTGTTAGGGACGAAGAATGTTGAATTCAGATTAAGTGCACCTGCTTTTGCGTGGAGAATGGGAAAGCATTTAGGAAAAACCATCCCGAGTATACCCAATTGGAATCGAACCATGATATCTCCATCATTGGAGGTCTTGTCTATTTCGGGAGTAGCGCCTTAGACCATGCATCCACCGAAGCGGGTATATGACTCTTGTTTACTATCGTTCTTTCCTGTCCTCTACAGTTAAGGCGCCACTGAAAATAAATAGTTTGACCTTCAACTCAGTATTTCAAGCCACCACGAATCTACTAGTTAGAGCTTTCAAATTTCAATAGATAGTAATTGGCATTTAATCAAGCATTTCTAAAGATTCTTACCAGTGTGGCACCCTTGGTAAGATACGTCATTATGTCCGGATGTTATGAGTTAAGTAGAGCCTTAGTGGAGAACTAACTTAAAAAATACTATTTCACATTTAGTAAATACAAATTTACTGTGGATATTCTAAATTAAATGTCTAGTATACTGAGGGTGATTTTTCCTAAATGTTTTTTCATACTCCCTCCACGCAAATGTGAGTACACTTCCTCTAAATCCAAATTGTGTATTCCCTAACTTAATAGATTAAGTATACCATGGGCGTATAGCCCAAACGGATAGTAATACGCGGCGCTAAAAAAAAAAGACGCAGCTCTAAAAACAACAAAAAACTTTAAATCAATAAATTCCTCCAAATTTTCGCTGTAGCCATGAACTACTGATTTAGAATGAAGTTGAACTTAAAAATGATATATTTACCAACAAAATTCAAAATTCAAAATTTAAGATTATTATTATTATTATTATTATTATTATTAGCACCGCGTCTTACTACCCGTTCGGGTTATACGCACTTACGCTAATGTGTAATGGTAGCGTGATTGTGAGATGAAATGGAGGACCTACAGTTTAACGTGGAATCCGAACCACGGTGGAGGCCTGGCATTCCCCACATTCACAAGATGTCTTGTCAGAGGTGAAGGAAGGGTTTGGTAATCAGATAAATCTGTGCCGGGACCGAGGATTGAACCCCNGAATCCGAACCACGGTGGAGGCCTGGCATTCCCCACATTCACAAGATGTCTTGTCAGAGGTGAAGGAAGGGTTTGGTAATCAGATAAATCTATGCCGGGACCGAGGATTGAACCCCGGCCGCCAGCATAGAAGTCTGACACCTTACCCCTAGACCACCAGGTCACCAGTTAACGATGTTGCTTCAATAATAATGGGCCCTATGTGTTTTATTATTTTTTTAAACATTACAGGATGCTGCAAAAATACAATGGCACCATTCCTCTTTTTTTTTTTTAGAGCCAGTCCCTGATGGTAAACTTTAATATTATGTTAATAATATTAAGGTACATACGTCTTGCTTAATGTTTGGTTTTGTCTTATTAAGGTTTCATAGAATATTTAGCAGCATGTCTTTTTCTAACTACTTTTTCTGAGTCATTACATAGCCCTCACGCTTGGGTAATTACATTTGATAGCCCTAAACATATCATTAGCCCCATTAGAATCTAAACCTAGTTTTACCTTAAAGACATATTCATAGATTTAGTGATGGCTGACAGCAAAATACCACCAAATTAACATATCTAAGACAAGAAACCAATTACTGCTCCTGATTTGATGATGAATATCAACAAATCTACTGTTCACTTAGTACTTACTTTAATATGATATTCGAAGCAGTTCCTGCGGGTGTTTTTCTTTGTTGTGACAGAAGCCAGGTCTCCTCTAGTAACAATAATTTCACGAACCACAGGTGAACAATAACAATTTAAAACTAACTTTAATCCGTTCTTTTCATGGAGGATGATGCGAGCATATTATTTCCACGTGCTAGGTTAAGACATGGCCGTCTAAAAACATCATATTTCTCTATGGCGAGTTTAACTAAGACTGTCTCCTGAACTAAATATAAAACCACTTAATGGCGCATTAGGACAGTTGGTATTGCACGGTCTACAAACCAGTAAACACTAGCAACCCCTATTGGCAGAATAATTAATTTATGACGTGTTCATATGAATAAACATTCACTCATCAAACTGGTCGTATTAATCGCCCAGGTGTGTCTCAAATGCTTTTATCAGCAAAGTTAGCACATAAAACGTGATAACGGCTTATCGAAAGATGACCATTCATTAAATTGATTTGAGATTGGTTTGTGCTTGTTTCGGTTGATCTGTTGTCCGATTCGTTTACGATGGATGTTGTGACTTTATGTGCTACCTGAATGACGAGGCTTTTTTATATTGATATGATAGACACAATATAGTATACATCAAAGCTATCGAATCAGTTTTTTTTAGCACTGTCTTACTACCCGTTTTGGTTACACGCCGTTGAACAATACCGGTTGAATTTAGAGAAAGTATTCCCTCATTTGCTTGGCGGGAGAGTCTAAAGCTATTTAGGAAAAACCACCCCCAAGCCACCCAACCGAGATCAAACCTCGATCTCCCCCCTTCGATAGTCTAGTCTATTGCAAGAGTAGCGTCTTAGACTATGCGGCCACTTAAGGGGTTTAAATCGATTTAAAAGGGTAGTTTGTTTTATCATCATTTTCCATGGGGATGAGTAGAGGAGAATTGTGAGAAAATATACCCGCATTCGCGTGAAGCGAGAAGTTGGGTAACTATTTAGAAAAATACATTCTCAGTAGATCCGGCTGGGGATTGAAGTACGGACTACCCATCATTGTCAAATCAGACTAAGTGAGGTTGACATTTAGATTGTGTGACCAACGGCGTGTTACCAAGGAGTATTAGCGTGAATAAAAGGTGAGAAAACCACCCCCACCCCCTGACAGAGATTTCAACCTTGACTTCCCCGTCATCGGTAATCCAGTCTATTACAAATCTGGTGACATGGTGGTCTAAGGGAAAGGTATCAGACTTCTGTGCTGGGGTCCGGGGTTCAATCCTCGGTCTTGGTACAGACTTATCTGATTGCCAAACCCTTCCTTCACCTCTGACAAGACGTTTATTAATCACAACTTGTGAATGTGTGGAATGCCAGGCCTCCACCCTGGTTCGGATCCCACGTTAGACTGTGGGTCCTCCATTTAATCTCACTATCACCCTACTATTACACATTAGCGTGAGTGCGTATAACCCGAACGGGTATTAAGATGCGGTGCTAATAGTAATAGTATTACAAATATGATTCCTATAACCATGTGAGCACTGGTGTGGGTCTGAGTGGGTAGGATGAATTTGGTAACTAAGATAAACTGTACCATCATTTGCCTCTAAGAAAGATAAAGAGCTACTATCGTGGTAACCAAGCAGCAGAGTAAAATATCTTGTATTGATTCAAGTAATTACAGAATCAGGCAACGCTACATTTCAAATTATTGCTTTCAGTCAGTAGCCTATATAATATGCTAAGTTCATGATGATATTGTCGTTACAAGAAGCGCAAAGTTCTGCACGTGGCAGTGGCGCGTCATGGTGTGTTGCCAGGGTAGGCACAGCTGGTTAAAACTGTATTTGTGATGCGTTATCTCCAACTCAAGTCTCCATTTGACCAATAGTACATTGGTTCTCCTCTATATTGCCTACATGGGAATGTATTTCCTTTTATGGTCGGTCAATTAATGTTTTACCGAGGCATCCCTACCATACAATAATAATAATAATAACAATAGTTGCTTTGTTTGTCTGTCATGAGCATTGCGTGATATCTACTAGACGCAGAGGGCAGAAATTTAAAAATTAGTCGCCCATGTTTTAGAAAGATGTAATTAATTAGATTTTAATGAAATCACTGATATATGTTTATGATTAATTATATTTAAATGGGAAAATATTTATTAAAACTATCTAATATTTTAACTTTAAGTTCAGTGACGTAATTTAAAAAAGTAGTGAATAAAATATATGTTAAAAGAAAAATGGGCTAACTCAGTTTTAATGTGAATGCAATATTTTAGGTTAAAAAAAATACATTTAACAATAAAATAATTAATTACCTCGGGGTGAAACTAAAAAATTAATAATAATACTGTAATAAATAAAATTGAACACGCGACTTTCTCAAAACTTCTAGGTCATGTTGAAAAAAACCCACCTTAATTGGACCTGGTTAACAATAGACTTACTTTGTGTACAACAATACTAGTCGCCATGGCCGACATTCCTGTGAACTGTTTGCGGGTGAGACACTGCTAAATATGGGGTTACTCTTTGGATGATAGCAGTATGAAATACATTAGATTATAGTTAATAATGAACCTAAGAAATAAATATACACCACACTGAAGGTGAATTAGGGGGAAAATGTAATTTAAGTCAAATCTAAGCTTCAGATAGGCCTGCCTAATAGACGTCTATTAAAATAAATATTAAATTTGCCAAACCGATATGAGGACCCCTAATGATATCCAATTAAATCTTAAAATTTGAAATTTTTAAATGGAAGTTGAAGAATAGGCAGGGTGGCGGGACTCAACATTTCCAAAACTTATATATTAATATACTTTTCTATGTTGTAGAGAACTGAAATTCTTTAAGCAGATATAGGTACTGCTCAAAATAAACATACAATTTGAGAATCTTAAGTATTGTAATGGAATTCTAGGAAATGGAGGGGGAGAAGTTATATTTAGAAAATACTTTTGAAATGAGTTGGAACTGTCAGTGTCTTGTAACATTTAGGTAATATCAATGTTAAATTCCAGACACATAATTTTGTTGTATTGTAGCTTGAGTCAGCCAGACAAATGCAAAATAGTCCGTAATAATTTGACAAAGATGTCATTACTATCATCTCAATTTGTATATATTATTATTATTAGCACCACGTCCTACTACCCGTTCGGGTTATACGCGCTTACGCTAATGTGTAATGGTAGGGTGATTGTGGGATGAAATGGAGGACCTACAGTTTAACGTGGAATCCGAACCACGGTGGAGGCCTGGTATTCCTCACATTCACAAGATGTCTTGTCAGAGGTGAAGGAAGGTTTTGGTAATTAGATAAATCTTTGCCGGGACCGAGGATTGAACCCCGGCCGCCAGCATAGAAGTCTGACACCTTACCCCTAGACCGCCAGGTCACCCCAATTTGTATATAGTTACACATAATGGTTTTGGAACCAAGCAAAGCCATTTGAATAAAGACACACTTTCAATATAAGAAGGAATGAAACTCGTTCAGACTTCAGTTGAGCTGGTGTAGCTGGCTGGATTAGCTGTGGACCATCGTGTAGGTACGGGGGTACACTCAAGGACCTGTCCAATGTAGTTCGACCACTGATGTAAGAAAACAGAAAGACTGACTTGGGCTAGTGGCTCTTTTAAACATAACCAATTATTATAATTGACTACATAACATTTTGTACTATAGTCTACAATAAAATTCACTAACATTCCCGGATTTCTATTTCATCACTCCCTCCAAGCATTTAAGCCATCCTGACAACTCTCCCACAGGGAGTAGGAGGAGGGGTAGCGACTGATTATTATAATTTGGCAAGCAGGTATATAAAATCTCCAGATGACCTAATGAATCTTAGAATTTAAAATTTCTCAGAGTGATCTCAAAAAAGAGTTTGGGGAAAATGGCGGTAGATTTACAAAACTACAATCAATGTATTAGAAAAGTGAAACTCGGCAGGAAAGTAGAGAAAGATACTACTGCAAATAGCTATAAAAGTCAGACAATTTTTAAATGGGGTCCAAGAAATAAAGGGAGGGGAGTAAAAAAACTTTTTAGTATTGTAGTAAACTTAAATTCAGAAGCAAGGCAAAGGGGCCACTTTAAATAACTAGAAGAATCTCAAAATTTAAAATGGGGCCCAGGTATATAAGGGAAAAGAGGGTGAGTGGGGGAGAGAACATATAAAATCACTTTTAGGCGTATTAAAAATTTTAATTTGGCAAGTAGGCAGAAACACTCCTCTAGATAACAGGATAAAAATAGAATAAATTGGAGAAATTATTCCAAAACTAATATAAAAATTTGTTCTATTTGTGGTAGAGAACTGAAATTTAGCAAGTGGATTTAGGGGTTAAGGATTTATTTCAAATAAACATAAAGGTATGAATATTCTAAATTTCAAAATGGAATTCTAGAGTAAATAAAAAAAAAATAGAGAGTACAGATAATTAAATTTTCCAGTAATGTATAGGAAACACTCTAAATAACAAAATTAATATTAAATATTTTATCTTTAGGAGTGGGGGCTGGTGAAATGAGTTTTTTTTTTTTTCAAATTTCCAAGACTAGAAGAATAAACTATTTATCGGTGTGGTGTAAGATTTAAATTGAGGTGGTTTGTGTGAAGACCACCTAAACCGCAATGAAGAACAGTCCCAAACGTTAAAATAAAAGACCAGAAAACAGGAAAGGGCTCCTCTTGAAATTAAAAAAGAAAAGTTCATCCTTTATTACCCTAACAATATAATTTCAACTAATCAAAACTATCGATAGAACTAACTCTGCTATATCGTACTAATTTCAGACAACGGGTCAGTCGGATTTCCGGCAGCGTGCACTGGGTGTGTTGTCACTAGGATATGGTTTTCTATCTTTTATTCAGGTAATTACTGGTGTGCGCTCTCTTAATTTAACTCACAGCTCCTGTCGCTTTAGGGACATTTGTTAGTATGCAAAACTATTTCTAACCAACCTATATTATCTTTAACTATTCTTACCTAACAAATGCAGGTAGTTAAATTATGTTCAAGTCTCAGTCATGTACAAAGTATTGACATATAGAACTAACAATATCATACAGTTATTTAAATCTGAAAAGCACCATACATTGCTCGATCCGGCCAAAATATTGTTTACACAAAGTGTAACATATCTTAAAGTAAACAAGATGCTAACCTGCAAACAAATGGTATTATTTCCAAAAGTGTCACAATAGTATGAATGTATTGGTAGTGAAAGAATAGTGAGTGGGCCACTAGTGCCGCAAAAGTGTGCTCGAGACTGGACTTCTGCGCCACTCACGTTATGACGTACCTTCTGGAATAAATCACCGTGAAAGAAAATACGCCACTACCGTTCTACTCGCACTAATGGCTCACTCAAATTGGTTCCTGCATACCACCCAAACATCTTCAATTAGAGCTAACAGATTCAAAAATAAAAAGGAGAGAAATCTATTCTGAAATCAAAAGAAAATAAAGAACATTTTCAAATAGAACCAAATTTAATATATAAACTTTTATTATGAACTAAAACAATTGAAAAAATCATATAGCATAGTTCTGATACCACTTATATAGGCATATGTATCTAATAACATTTTTAATTGGTTACGCCTTGCTACTGCCGGAATTCAAACCCCGACTTATTTGTCAATAGCGATAACGATTCTTGCGAGTTATATTATTATTATTATTATTATTAGCACCACGTCTTACTACCCGTTCGGGTTATACGCACTTACGCTAATGTGTAATGGTAGGAATGATTGTGAGATGAAATGGAGGACCTACAGTTTAATGTGGCATCCGAACCACGAGATGTCTTTTCAGAGGTGAAGGAAGGGTTTGGTAATCAGATAAATCTGTGCCGGGACCGAGGATCGAACCCAGGCCGCCAGCACAGAAGTCTGACACCTTACCCCTAGACCGCCAGGTCACCTTGCGAGTTATAAAACGCAACATCCGCAATAAGTGCCAGCAAGAAATATATGATATAGCAGTCTTTTGATTCAATTTTTATGATGACAACTTTACATCCATTACTTTTTCCGGCCTGTGGCCTGGGTCAATTTTATTCGAGCCATTATATTTTCCATGTACCGGCTTGCTAGGCCTGTCGTAGCTTCATATAACATGTAATCTAACTTCAGACTCAGACAGGCAACACATCTAGTCCCCAGCCATTAATTTATCAATGGTAAAGGGTAAACCCACATTTCAACATTGATAGATTTTTCGGCCATACCGGGAATTGGGCCCAGGACCCTTAGCTCATTAGGCAGACACGGTACCGGCTGAGCTAAGATGTCGTATTGTTAACAAAATGAACGCTTTTATTATTGGAGCAGGAATTATCAATCGTTGTGTCACGAGATCGGTCAGGGATTTCGCAAGATTTTGAGGGATGAAATATTAATAAAATATTCTACTACATAATAAGGAAAACAAAGAAAGAGAATAACGTGTGGTCTTGTAGTGTAGAGTTGCACGTGCCACGGCACACGATGTGAGACAATAATTGTTTACCTATTGATCACTAGATATTGTTAATTTTAGTTGTATTATTAATTTTTAGTGATCTCACATGATGGTTGATTAGTGTGCTACAGTAGTGTATTGATTTCCTGAGTTATTTTACTCTATAACTGTATTTATGTATTCCATTAAGTGATTTTCTTATTTATATATTTAAATTAACTCAAAAAGAAATAAGTAAAATGTTTATTTTAATTTTAAGTAATCACAAAATTAGAACACTTTTGTTTAATATACTACTCTGATAAATTCTACTTTGATTTTTAAAAATGTGAAAAACAAAATGCTTACGAAAATTCTTACAAGGGTGTCACGAGATTATAATCCTCTTCACAAAGGTGCCTCGAGCCTAGAAAGGTTGAGAATCCTTGATTTAGAGGAAATAAGCAAATTCATATTTTGAAGTGTGAGGCTCTCAACTTAGTGATTTATTCTCAGAGAGTGTGATATATATTGTAAGTTCATCTATCACCGGTCAGATTGTAAATTGTAGTCATATATCTGAAATGTGAGCTATTTTCTGTTAAATACGCACGTAGGCTGAGTCCAATTAACATAGAGACGGTTGCCATAGAGACGGTTGCCATGGAGAAGGTTGCCATAGAGACGGTTGCCATAATGATGGTTGCCAGGAGACGGTTGCCATGGAGACGGTTGCCATGGAGACGGTTGCCATGGAGTAGGTTGCCATGGTGACGGTCGCCATGGAGACGGTTGTCATGGAGAAGGTTGCCATAGAGACGGTTGCCATGGAGATGGTTGCCATAGAGACGGTTGCCATGGAGACGGTTGCCATGGAGACGGTTGCCATAGAGACGGTTGCCATGGAGATGGTTGCCATGTAGACAGTTGCCATAGAGACAGTTGCCATAGAGACGGTTGCAATAGAGATGGTTGCCATGGTGACGGTGGCCATAATGATGGTTGCCAGGAGACGGTTGCCCTAGAGACGGTTGCCAGGAGACGGTTGCCAGGAGACGGTTGGCATGGAGTAGGTTGCCATGGTGACGGTCGCCATGGAGACGGTTGTCATGGAGAAGGTTGCCATAGAGACGGTTGCCATGGTGACGGTTGCCATAGAGACGGTTGCCATGGAGACGGTTGCCATGGAGACGGTTGCCATAGAGACGGTTGCCATGGAGATGGTTGCCATGTAGACAGTTGCCATAGAGACAGTTGCCATAGAGACGGTTGCAATAGAGATGGTTGCCATGGTGACGGTGGCCATGGTGATGGTTGCCATGGCAATGGTTGTCACGGAGACGGTTGCCATGGCGACGGTTGCTATGGAGACGGTTACCATGGAGACCATTGCCATAGATACGGTTGCCAGAGTGACAGTTGCCATGGCAACGAGTGCCAAAAGGATGGTTGCCATGGTATCGGTTGCCAATGTCTCAAAAACTGTTGGTTTTATAAAAATATATTTAATTTAAAATTTTTATTTATTGTTAATAATACTACAATTTTTCAACGATAGCCTAAGTTATTAATTATCTCAAATAGTTGCGGATATACTTAAATTTCAGCTTCTGTAAAGTACCCTAACAATCATTTTCATGGGAAAATTAAAATAGCCAGTTTATTTATAATCTTAATCAACGCATTAATTTTAATCAAACTCGTTAAAGCAGATTTTGAGAAAATCGAGTTTCTTTTTTTTTCGCTCGTTATTAAACTACTTTTAATTTCAAGTCCAAACAGACACACAGAGAGATGGCATTGCAAAGACTACTTTTTAGGTTTCGGAGAGTCATGAGACGTCGACGTCTATCAATATTTCAGTTTTTTTTACGGTTGCAATAGGGCCTACTTAACCTTTAGTGTTGGAAAAGTTAAGAAATATTTACGTATGGCTTGAAATTTATTGGTTTTATAAAAATATGCTGCGAATAAAATGTTCGTTTTATAAATAGATCTACATATTTGTAATAATAAGTAATTTCATATCACAAAGAGTTACGGATATATGATAAAAAAAATTTATGATCTACCCATCAGTAATTTTGCCGAGGTATTGAGAGTAGCTTTTTTGTTGGTAATATTTATAAATGTTTTGAAATGAAATTTAATCAAAATCGTTCGAGCCGATTGCGAGAAAATTGACTTTTTCTCATTTTGCCTCTCAGTAAACTACCCTTAATTTTAGGGTTAGATATCCAATTCCAAAAATACCTCTGGGAAATCCTATGAAAACCATAGATACCAAGTTTTAGCCTAATCGATAAAATGGTTTAAGCTCTAGGTGGAGGTACAGATAGATAGACAGACAGACAGACGGAAATTCAAAAACCTATTTTTCGGGTTCGGGGGGTCATGAAACGTCGAGATTCATCAAAATCTAGAGTTTGATTTTTTTTGAACGTCACAATACTTTCCCTGCGTGTAAGATATCGAGAAATTAAAAACAAATAGAAAGTAATTCTAGTGCACTCAAATAGGACTATAATTTGGATGAACAGTGAGGTAGTTATACTTATTAATAAATTACCATAGATGAAAAAAGAACATCGTCTGACAACATCGATGTTATAGAACCAAAACCATCTGTAATATTTTCCAAACCAATTGTGTTCGATAGTTAAAACTGTAAAGTAAAAAATTATAATTGAATTCAAATTTTGTTAAATGTGTTAGGTATCGACAAAATATAATAAAATGCAACATTTAAACAATTAGCATCCAGAGTGGTCTGAACATTGGAAGTTGGAACTCAAGAAGCTTATCTGCACTTGAGATCAAGCTATTCCTGTCTTTTCTTCCTTTACTTGGGGGAGATAATCACTCATAAATACCTGGCTGGATACGTTCCTTACCTCACTCGGAACAAGGTGCGTGGGGTAATGTATGCCCTGGCCCCTGTCCTTCGACCACTCTGTCCCCTTTCTCTCTCACATAAGATCACTATATTTCAATCTTTCAATCTATTCTTTCAGTTCTTCTCTACGCGGCTCCCGTCTGGAGTCACGTCCCCTACCTCTCGCCCCATAACCTTAGACCTTTGGTTTCCCTTTTCCACAGTAGCCTCCGTTTTATCCTGGGTATTCCTCCCCGATCCTGTAACTCTGAGATCTACGCCGGGTCGGGATTGCCACCTCTTGATCTCATTTTGCACCTGCGGACAGATAGATTCTTTCGTAAACTCTGAAACTCAGACCATCCTCTTCTCAGAACCATTGGTGCCGATCCCGAGGGGTCTGCTCACCCTCATAACCGTATACGCCACCTCCTACAACAGCCCCCATCAATTGTAGTGGAGCTTCTCTGGGCTCAAGTTATTGGTGCCCAACCGGGCAATTAACTCTATGATAATATAACTCTCAAAGTTTAATTTAATTTATCCCTGAGTGCAGCGGGGTTTTTAGAAAAAATTTCCCCGCATCTTTCAGTTGTTAGTTTTTATCTATGTATTATAGGTCAAACTTACACTTTATAACTTTAATGTTGGTATATGTATTCTCTTTATCCATAAAAATGTATGTATTATGTCTCTTTAACGAATAAACTAAAGTAAACTTGGAAAAGGGGGTGAGTTGGGGAATTATTGACACTCAAGTACCCCCACATAAACAGCTTTTACTGACCGAGGATGGATGAAACCAATACTCGTCACTATAATGACTGTGTATATGAGTGAATATTTATCTTAATAAACCCAACAATATTATTAATTATTCGGATTCCATAATTATACTATCCTAATCTTGCCAGACACACTCGTAGTAATCTTGTTGACATCTTGGTGTTTCAGATGCCATATTTTTATATAACAACGTGATAGTACCCTAACATGACATCTGAATTATTTGAGGAATATAGATTACTTAGAAATAGATGTACACAGGACGTCCGCAAAGCTAAACTTCTGTATACACATAACTTATTATCACATAGCTCCTCGCCTAAAGGTTTATGGAAAGACCTTAGACAATTAGGTGTTGGATACAAACGTATTGGTAACAATGAAATCCCCATATTGCCCGATGATCTTAATTCTCATTTTTTGAATACTCCTTGTTTAATTGATCATGTTCAAAAAAATAGGACTCTAACTAACTTAGCGTCTCAGTTCACAAATCATAATAAATTCAATTTTCATGTAATATCGCTAGCAGATGTTTTACAGTCAATTAAGCGAATAAAAACAAATGCACAAGGATATGACCAAATTCCAATTACATTTATAAAAAAAATACTTTTTTATGTTCTAAACCCTATAAGAGATATTTTTAATCATTCTTTGCAAGTAGGAATTTTTCCATCTTTGTGGAAATCTGCAATAGTGAGGCCTATCCCTAAAACTCCACTACCAACCTCTTCAGTAACAGATTATAGACCTATAAGCATACTTCCA
>CABEEJ010003669.1:21164-78079 GCA_901482245.1 Timema douglasi
GTGATTGCGAGATGAAATGGAGGACCTACAGTTTAACGTGGGATCCGAACCACGGTGGAGGCCTGGCATTCCCCACATTCACAAGATGTCTTGTCAGAGGTGAAGGAAGGGTTTGGCAATCAGATAAATCTTTGCCTGGACCGAGGATTGAACCCCGGACCACCAGCACAGAAGTCTTAACACCTTACCTTTATACCGCCAGGTCACCCTCACCTGCTGAATATAGGGAGATCGGGGTTCGAATCCTGATCGGTTTTAACGAGGGTTATTTTTACTAAATGGTTTCTCACTCTCCTTCCACTCAAATGCGGGTACACGGCATATAAAATGCTTCCTTTTTCATCCCTATATCTTTAGAGTCATATATTCGTATAATCCGGACAGGCTATACCAAGCGGTGATAAAAAATATATTAAAATACTCCTTTTCAAAACACATAAATGAAAAATACAACTACGCTATTATTGAGTCTTAAATTGTAATAATTTTATTTGTGAGTAATTTTAATCTATGCTACATTAAACTTAAGAGGTCGTCAGCATTATAAAATGGTTTGATATATTGTGTGTCGGCTGAATTTGACTATTTTCTTGGCTTGGAACATCACGAATCATACGGTATGGACTTCAAATAACCACACACTAATAATATCAGTTTTTTTCTCAATATTGGTTGTGTTTTTAGCACCATGTCTTACTACCCGTCCGGGCTATATGCTTCAGTACTAATTATGTTAATGGATTAGGAATTAGGAAGACTTGATTTAGAGAAAGAGCATCTCAATTTGTTTGTAGAGAGGGTGGAAAACCGTTTAGAAAAAACCATCCTCGGTGCAACCGACGGGGATCGAAACACGAACTCCTCGTCTTTGGCGGTCTAGTCCAACACTATACTAGCGCGTTAGACCACTTGGCAACTGAAGTGGGTTTCTCAATATTGGTTAAGTTTTGACTGAATGTTCTATGGTACCGCCCCCCCCCCTCAACCCCGCAACCAACTCATTAACATACCCCTCTCCCACCCTTGCTTTCATCTTCCCCTCCCCTTCCCTTCCCCTTCCCACTTCCCTGAAACTTTATCCCAGATACGTGCTTTGCTTTGATAAGTTTACTAATGAAAAATTTAAAATAATAACAGCAACTAAAAGTACTTTATATAATACCAATTAATATTAATAAAAAATTTGTCAACCCTCGAATAACGTTTTCGAAACACGGGTAACGCCTAATGGAATACCCGACGTGACCTTGCACCACTTACAATCCACGCGGGTTGCCTATACATCAACAAACACTCGCCCGGTACAATCACTGCGGCGATACAATTTTAATATCTCTTAATGTAAGTGTGTACAGTCGCGTTACAAACAAAAGTGTCATACGCCCCTGTGGCTGACTGTGTTTCCATTTCTAAGCAGTGCTTACAATAATTTAGTGATTTATTACATACAGAATGTACCGTAACATGTTAATACAAACACGTGTCCCACTTGAACCTGTTTTCAAGCTAAAGTATGTTTGTACCCCAGTAATGTGGAGTTGATTGACGTTACAGGAAGTGCTCAAAATGGCCACCTTCAGCCATCATGTCGTAGAATGTCGCATTCTTTCTAAAATACCAGGCATTTGGAATAACCCAAAGAATATACCTCATCAACAAAAGTAAGAAGTGATGGAAAAAGCTTGCTTATTAATTATTATTATTATTATTATTATTATTATTATTATTATTAGCACCGCATCTTACTACCCGTTCGGTTTGTATGCACTTACTCTAATGTGTGATGGTAGGATGATTGTGAGATGAAATTTAGGACCTACAGTTTAACGTGGAATCCGAACCACTGTGGAGGCCTGGCATTCCACACATTCACAAGATGTCTTGTCAGAGGTGAAGGAAGGGTTTGGTAATCAGATAAATCTGTGCCGGGACCGAGGATTGAACCCCGGCCACCAGCATAGAAGTCTGACACCTTACCCCTAGACCACCAGGTCACCAACATGTAATAAATTAACTTTACAAATAAAGTTTCTATATTTTCATTTATGAATTCATTTGGTGGGTAAAGTTATGTACGGCTTATTAATTTCAAGCTATATTAACTTTCAAAGCAATAAGGAAAAAAAATACACGCTAAGCGTCTCCAGCTGAGATTTAAACCTGGGCCTCCCGATCAGTTTGTCTAGTTTCTACAACACAATTTGTGGATCCGAAATGTAGGATCAAGGGTGAATGTTCTTGTCAAAACCATTCATTTCTCCCTCTTTCTCCTCCCCACTTTACGACCGGTGATTTCTGCCTCTCAGAAGTTTATAATTTGTGTGCTAAAAGAACTAAAGTACCAATTTGTTTTTATCGCGTGGCAGTTTTTTAGCGGACGAGTAGCATAGGTCTTAACCCTGGGAAGACTTATTCCCAAGTGAGTTCTTGAGAGACAAAGCAGGTATATTTCAGTGTCCTAGAAGGATGAGGGTTTCTTGGAGGGAGTAATTTAAAAAAAAAATCATATTTGCTAATTTGAAAATTAATTCGGCCCATAAACAAATTATAACATTTACGGTTTCACTTAAGTGAACGTTAAGCTTATAGTGATCCTGGCATAAGGAGGATTGTATGAGCTTTTAATATCCTTGTGTCCTCTGCAACTTCATAAAACGCGGGAAAATGAATAAAGGTAAAATAAACACTTCTGTACTTGCCGATTACTATCGTGGCTACCTTGGTTCACGATGGGGCAGCGTTGAAATAATGGTGGCTAGCCCCTTAAATCGTTTAAAATAAAGTTTTTAAAATTATTAGTAAACATAAATATGAAGAGATAATGTTTTGAAATGGCATTACCGTACTAGGAATGGTCTATCCAAAAACACTTATAGGGTTGCACATGACGAAAGTAATAAATGAACAGCATAGTATATTAAATACAATGATTTAATTGTTTATTTTATAAATATAGCAGTGAATACAATGCTTGCCTTGGAAAGGATGAATTATGAATGTTAAAATGGCCAATGATACATATTCTTGATACTATTCAAACTATATACTCGCAATGTTACCATATGTGATAAACTATAAATAAAATGTAAATTTAAACTTAATATGTAGAGAAATGTGTATACATGTCAAAATAATACTTCTACCTAGGCTCACCTAGAGCGCAGTACCAACAATAGTCGTGTGAGTGCGAATGGCAGCCCTGAATACTGAATATTTAAGAAAGCAGTCATGATTCTGACGCTGTCTAGACACGATCTCTAGAACTAGCTGCAGTTAGAACGGTCGATGTCATGGATGTGTGCAGGGTCAACGTCGTAACCAATTAAGATACTCTTGAGGGTAGCAATGACATCAGGCTTGAGGGTGTTCTCCCGGGCCCAGATGTGACCAATCAGGTGGCGGTCGAAAGTCTTGGTGTCCTCCTTGAAAACGGGCCTGCAAGCCACGAACACGGCGAACGTGTCGTAATCTGTTGCGACGATGGCCTGCTTGTATACCCCTGAGGACACAAATGATCACACTAAGTTTATAATGCGTCTACACCCATCGCGATAAACCAGCACACTTAGAGACCTTAATCTTTAATAGAACAAAATATCACTATCGTTATTGTTTCACTGTTGAAGAAAACGCAGCCTAGCTCAGTCGGTAGCGATTAGTCTACTAACATAAAGTTCTCCTGTTATAGATTACCTGAAAAGCCGAACCTGTACGAATTATAAATTGGGTTTGATACTAATCACTAGGTAGTAAATTTATTGGATCCAGCTTTCGCGTTTATTCTCGGATTGGTCGTGGCTTAGGGCCCTTTTATGCGCGCGTTTAGAGTGGCGCGACACACAACGATAGATTGTCTCTCTAGGACACGATGGCATGTCTTGCAAAACGCGACGGCAACTTAAAACGGACGAAAGGGCATAAAATGACCCATTTGCTCCCGGTGATTTACAGAACGGACGGCATTTTACCGTCGGATGTCTCGAAACACTAAACGCATTCATAAAAGGGCCCTGTTGTGAATAACTCACAAACTCACAATGGTGCCACTTTAGGCCTGTGGATGAAGACAAAAACAATCTCTCAACAAATCCAACTAAACACCTAAATAATTTGACCTTGGAATATGTCAAATTATCTTTACAGTTAATTCATAATTTGTGTTGTATTTTCGTTCAAGCTACTAAATAATCTCATAAATACCATTATGTTGACATTTTTTTAATCATTGAGTCACTCACTACCAGTTCAGGCTATATGCGTATAATATAATTACTCTAATGGGGTAGGGATGAGGAATGAAACATTTTAGAGGTAATCTATCCGCATTTGCGTGGAAGGAGAGTGGGAAACCATTCAGGAAAAAACCTCAGTAGACCCGACCGGGATTCGAGCCCCGATCTCCTAGTCTTCCACGGGCTATTCTAACACGAGCGTGACGTCTTAGATCATTCGACCATTGTAGTGGGTGCTTTGACAGTAATCTTATTACTAAATAGACCATGCTTTCTTAGCCACTTCTGCAACGGAAGGACAAACATTAACTATGCATCTCACTGGCAGGAGCTGAAATGACTTCAAGAGGGCCCTTTTAATAATCAAGAAACTTTTTTTTTTACTTAATGAAAATATTCCGGATTGCATACCATATTGGTAAAGCTTATTGCACATTATATGACTGTCTTAGGAGTCGTATGTCTATGGCCAAACCACTAACATAACCTCAAAATTAAACAAAAACGCACGGCCTTTGCTCAAATCAAGATAGTTAATTCAATAAGGCCATTGTCATGTGATAGATATTACTCTACGTAGATTGAGAGCCATGTCATCTCCTAAATTCTCTTACTTCTTAATAAATTGAATAAATAAATATCATTATTATGTAGATTTGTTGCCACAAGTAGTGAACAATTTGGCTGCTTAGGTTCTAACTTTTCAACCGTAAGCCAAGCCTAGTTCCTAATCTTTTGGCCTTGAACTAAACCTACTATACACGTCCTAATTTGTCTTCCCTGAACCAAACCTAGCTCCTAATTTTTGTGCCGTGAGCCCAGACTAGGTGGGTAGGCTGTTATATGAAGTATGTGTTATTATGAGAGGCGGACTCCTCACCACTCCATTCTGAAGAGCCGTCCTTCTTCCAGACGCCGTAGGTGACGGACTTGTTGGGGAACATGGGCTGACCCATCGCCTCGAACACAGCGGGTTGGTTGTCTTCAGCGGATAGTGCGGTGTACTTGAGACTGGATGACACCGTGAGGTCCTTCTTCTCGTGGTATAGAGAGAACTTGCCGCACTTGGTCATCAGCTTCTCTCCCATGAGGGGTGTGCCTGCGATGAGGTGCCAATCGCCACTCATCTGAAATACGGTCAGAGTCAGTGGCAGGAGTGACTATCTCAGGGTCAGTGGCAGGAGTGACTATCTCAAGGCCTGTGGCAGGAGTGACTATCTCAGGGCCAGTGGCAGGAGTGACTATCTCAGGGTCAGTGGCAGGAGTGACTATCTCAGGGCCTGTGGCAGGAGTGACTATCTCAGGGCCAGTGGCAGGAGTGACTATCTCAGGATCAGTGGCAGGAGTGACTATCTCAGGGTCAGTGGCAGGAGTGACTATCTCAGGGCCAGTGGCAGGAGTGACTATCTCAGGGTCAGTGGCAGGAATGACTATCTCAGGGTCAGTGACAGGAGTAACTATTTCAGGGTCAGTGACAGGAGTAACTATTTCAGGGCCAGTGGCAGGACTTAGGCAGGTGACGGTTACAACTTATTAAAACACTTTCATCATTAATAAATTGAAAATCAAATGTTTTACCATTAATATATCTGACAATAATTTCAAGGCTAATCAAATAATAATGACAATGATAATGTTGCAGCTACTAAATTTGTTAATTAATGAGATATTTTTATTTATTTCTAAGCCTATCACAATTCCAGATTAGATTATGTAAGGCATAACAAATAAATGGCAGATAACATGTATATAGGGCGTCAGACAGCTTAGTTAGGTAAGGTATGAAACAGGATTTTTAAGAATATTCGGGCCACCTATGACAACAGGATAGGGGAATATTCGGGCCAGCTGTGACAACAGGATAGGGGAATATTCGGGCCAGCTATGACAATAGGATAGGGAATATTCGGGTTAACTGTGGCAACAGGATAATAGAATATTCGGGCCAGCTGTCACAACAGGATAGGGGAATATTCGGGCCAGCATGTGACAACAGGATAAGGGGATATTCGGGCTAGCTGTGGCAACAGGATAGGGGAATATTAGGGCCAGCTGTGACAACAGGATAAGGGGATATTCGGGCTAGCTGTGGCAACAGAATGGGGGGTTTTAGGTCCAGTTTTTTCAACAGGACACTTAGATGCTGAGGAAGAATGAACTGATTAAATAAGACAACTCCTTGCTTCTTCTCTTTACCTATCATACATTTGTCAAAAGTTATAGCTACAAAAAATTGTTCAGCGTATGAACACATTAAAGTAATGCTAGTGACGCTTTGAAAAGTCATCTAAAGTTCTTCACATCATGATCACTTGAGTTTAGTACAAAATACCCTGGTATGCTCTAGCTCAGTGGTATTAAACCTTTTTTGTTCGCTTACCCCCAGATATACAGTAATTTCTCTTCAACTTTGTACCTCCAAAGTTGTTAGTGTATAGTGCAAGTTATACACATTCTTTAATCGAATGTACTGTATATCTAAAATAAATAAAATAAGTTACAACTAAAATAATGTATTTAAATAATAAGTTTCAGTTGATGAGAAGGAGAATCAAGCTATTAAATAGCAAATATATTACTGCCTATCATATATACTATATAGATTATCGCCCACATAAGAATCACATAAAGGAAAAAGAATGAAAGAAAGAAATTGTGGTTTCAGATCACATGTTCTTACGTCCGGGTCTCTTGTGTGGCCAATCCTAAATTTGATTTGTAAGCATTTCTCATGAAAACATATGAATATAGATATATATATATTTTTTATTTTATGTACCACCTAAGATGAATCCGAGTCACAGCCACTTTATCAATTTTATTAGGCCGACTAGGCATAGTGCCTAGAGCCTACAGACCTTTTAAGGCTTAGAATATTTCACTTGAAAAAATATATTTAAAAAAATTCCCAATCTAGTTTTAAAAAACAGCAAGTTTTAATTTAAAATATTTATTTTATTATTTGAATGAGAAAAACAATAATTTAAGTCGTTGCGTTTCTCAACAGCCTCACTGATACAATCACAGACACAGTAGTGCAACAGGGTTATGTTTTTATGCATACAACTTTATCTGTAGTTGCATTGCACATATCTCGAACCATTGGTGGACCCAGGATGTTGTCATCAGAGGTGCAGAGGTGTTCACTGTGCATTAAAATTTGAGAGTATTTACAAGATTCATAAATGGTTTTTTGTGCGCGCAAAGGGTGAAATTAGCATAAAAATGAGTAAAAAATATCGGACACATAGACCTCTAGAAATAAAAGTACCTAGGGCCTACGAAGTTCTTAAAACAGCCCTGATTAGCGTACTCCAGGTTGAATACCACCAGGTTGAATGGTAAGCCTGGTTAAGCAGTTAAACAACTTTAGCTTGAAGGTAATCAAGATTTTACTCGAATGTGCAACTTTAAGAACTCCAAGCATGGCAAACAATGAGATCACTGATCAGACACAATTGTCACATCTACCTCAATATAATAAAGTTGTGACGTCTTTACAAAACCGAAATGTTGAAAACGTACTATACAATCAAAATTGTGTTGTCTATCTAATCAGGAACAACCGAAGAAGTATTTAACTGTGGGTGTTTATAGTCTACTATTACTATGTGGTCTAGTGGTCAGAGTGCATGGCTACAGATCCAGAGGTCAAGGGTTCGATCCCTGTTGCTTACAAAATTCATCTGAGAGGCAGTGGGTCTAGACAAATAAAGAACTACTTCACTAAGGAACTAGCAGTTTCAGTTTAGAAACCTGAGATTAATGACCAAAGGGCTCGTTGTGCTGACCACATGACAACCTATATTCGCAAATGTTGGCACTATCGACGCTAACGACGGCGGCTGCTCGGTCGATATAGCTATGTTGCGGGCTCACACCGTAGAGTTTTTATTACTAAAATAAACTGCTCTCAGACACATTTTCATGTAATCTTAATATGTTTAGTTTTAGGTCCAGGGTAGTGGTCTTAGCTGGACGTAGGTGGAACGAAATTTCTGGTAGGGTGCCTCCCCAGGTAGTGGATAGGGGGATGCTCGCCCCTGCTGGGGCTCCCACCAATCCGGGGACTATTAGATCTAGAAGCGGTGGGACACCCAACGGGGTAGGGTACAGGGGGCGTAAAATACCCGGTGCAGACCACCTAGTAGGGTAAAAATAGAAGATAGGGAAATAGGGACACTTAGATTAGGAGCTATAATCAACATCAAATTAAATAATATGACTGTAAATTGTATAAACTAGTAATTAGCGGAGGTAGAGAAACAATGTAACATAGGTCCTGAGTTACAGTCTAGGCCTCGGGACAAAAAGTAATGATAAATAAATGAAATAAATCAAAATCTTAATATGCAAGAGTTTAACACGATTGTGTAAGTAGTATGATTGCTGTGAAGCAGCCGACATTGGATCAAATAAAAAACTAATTAATCGAATTATGGCACACCAATAAATTACTTGTCTTAGTACCAGTGGAGGATAAACCTTATTTGTCAAGGGGCGTAGGGTGACAATCAAAAAAAGGGGCATTTTGAAGAGCTCTGACTCATAAACCAAAGGAGGGTGGGGTTTCAACAAATGTTTGCAAATTGGATGCCCATAGAATATATTTGTAGTGGAACTTTTTTTAAATTAGACCCAAGCTATTTATATATTATTATTATTATTATTATTATTATTATTATTATTATTATTATTATTAGTACCGCGTCTTACTACCCGTTCGGGTTATACGCACTTACGCTAATTTGTAATGGTAGGGTGATTGTGAGATGAAATGGAGGACCTACAGTTTAACGTGGAATCCGAACCACGGTGGAGGCCTGGCATTCCCCACATTCACAAGATGTCTTGTCAGAGGTGAAGGAAGGGTTGGGTAATCAGATAAATCTTTGCCGGGACCGAGGATTGAACCCCAGCCGCCAGCATAGAAGTCTGACACCTTGCCCCTAGACCGCCAGGTCACCTATTTATATGTTGTTCTTTACCGATTTTTTTATTAGACTCCTTTAGAAGCTACTTTAAGTGGTTCTATCCCAGATTTTTTTTTTAAATTTAGATATTCCTAGAATCTATATTGCGTTTAATACAAGGGAATCTTTCTACTCCATATTCAAAAATATCAACGGGGAGGGAAATAAATCCAAAGGGAAGAAAGTTTATCCCAGGAGGAGTGGGGAGAAGCAAATTATTTACAAGAGGAACAAACAAAAACTTGCATATAACCCCCTCCCCCTGAAGTTCCCCTTCCACTGCTTAGTACAAAATACGCCAATAGATGCCACTATTAATTTTCTCGGCCCTTGCTTTTCATTGGGTAATCGCTTACAATTTGAAAAGTCATAATAAAGTATTGTGTAAATATAAAATTTGAAAAAACAAACACTTTTGATCTCCAAGCTAGAACTTTTTAATGGTGTAACAAGCTCTATGTGAAATATCGCTATTGTTGATTGACAACCGAAGGCCATAATTTACTATAGTATGTTCTAGTTGGATAACTTCAGTGGCACAATATAAGATTTAATATCGAGGGAACACAAAATGTATCTAAGTCAACATTTCAGTAACTTACAATTAGGAATTTTAGGGACAATTTTAATGTATAGGCCTATAGACGTATGCCTTTTGAATATCAATTATTATGATTTGTCTTAAGATTAAATCTATGGAATTTTGCTCTTATATTATAGTTCCTGCTTTGATGATCGAATGGTATAAATCTCTAAATTCTCACTCTTAGATTAAACTGCTGATAACGGGGAGATCAAGGTTCGAATCTTGTTCGGGTGCACTGAGGTATGGCTTTTCCTAAATGATTTTCCACTTTCTCTTCACGCGATTGTGGTTCACCTCCTCCAGTTATTCAAACCTTCCTCATTCCCAACGCACTTAGCGTTATTAGTAGCTTACATATGTGTATAACCCGAACAGACGTGTCGATGTGGGGACGTGGCGAAAAAATATTTATATTCTAGTTGCATTATTATTATTATTGTGGTACTGCTAAAAGAATTACTTACTGCCTGCATCTACATGTAAAATTGTTGATAACTGTTCGACAGCTGAGTCGGTAAAACTATCTGCCAGTGTGTTATCTATATTTATATTTATTTCGGAACACTGAATAACCTACTTCCCGAAAAACAATGCATCTAGAAATACGAATAAGTTTTTCTCAGGGGATATATTATTTATGTTCCCTTCTGCTGAATTTGTTCGTAAAATTTCTTCCCGATAAAACTATGCTTTATATAATTCCTGGGGTTGAAGCCTGCAGAAGAAATAAATCCAGCAATAGCTTAGTAACTTTTTAAGCAAAAACGCTTTAAATTTGTTAATTTGTATGTGCATACGAATAGAATATAGCGAAAATAGTTTTGATGAAACAGAATCGACCAACCGACTAGAAGTACAAGTTGATTAAAATTATTGACCAGTTACCCATATTCTCATACACCAATATAAATAAAGCATTTTTAACAACATCGTTTTATTACTGTAAGGCAATAAAGTCCCATATTACTTGGTACATTTATAATAAACCAATTAAAATAGCCAAAAACTATTATGTCAATAATGGAATTATATCATGCACACTTCATTTACCCTGGTGGATTACACTATGTCCCTGTCTTATAATCTATGCCATAATGAAAACGGGCAAGGTTAGCTCTCAGTGTAAATAGAGGGTGTACACCCCTCCAACGCTCCCTCCAATTTGCAATTTTGAATCAAAAGCTACAATGCAGTTGTGCAGTTAAACTATTTAATTTATTAAAGTTTTTCAATAAAAATTATATCCAAAATAATATGTCATAAGTAAACACATCCCATTATTTAAGGGACACGCACAATTTAGTTAAAATAAAAAGTGCATCAAGTTAAAAATAAGATCCACCCCATTTCATTAAACTACATATCTGCATTATTTTCTATTATTCCCACTGTTCTAGTAATTTGAATTTATGATAAAGTGACGTCATGGAATACGTTACTAAAACAGAAGAATAGCTATGAGCAAAACATAGTATTCGCTCTTCAGCCGTGATTTACCATCAAGCACTGCACAATATAGCGATTTAATACATCCAACACCGGCCTACACTGTTGGAAAAAAAAGTTAAATTCTATCAAAGAGTTGACAAAATTCTAATCATAAAGCCAATATATAATTCCAATAGAATTCTAGTATTAATAACAAGAATTGTTCCTCCAACAATGGAGAAAGGAGTATTGGATACAAATAGCTTATGAGATATGACCCGCTGACACATTTACCTGAATCTAACAATTTAGACAGAAGATCGATGAAAAATGCTTCCCAAGACATTACCCACTTATACAATGATCTGAAGCCAACAATGTATAAAGGAACGTTAAATAGAAATGTCTCCACTAACATAACCTGATTATAATACAATTGACTTTAATCCAACAATGTTTAAAGGAACGTTGTGGAGAACTTTCCCCCATGAGATGACCCGCGAATTCAATTACTTGAATACAACAATATAGAGAGGAACTTTGTATAGAAATGTCCCGCGTAAGACAACCCGTGAATACAATGACCTGAATACAAAAATTTAGAGGGGAACGTTGTAGAGAAAATATGTCTTCTGTGAGACGACTTGCGGATACAATGACCTGAATATAGCAATGTAAAGATAATAAATTTGTTGAGAAATGTCCCCATTGAGATGACCCCTGAATACAATATCCTAAATCCAACAATGTAAAGATTAACTTTGTAGTAAAATGCCCCCCGTGAGTTGACCTGTGAATCCAACAATGTAAAGAGGAAGTTTGTAGAGAGATGTCCCCCTTAAGATGAAGACCTGTGAATACAATGGTGCGAATACAACAATGCAAAGATGAACTTTGTAGAGAAATGTCCCCCGTGAGATGATAACCTGTGAATACAATGGCCCGAATACAACACTGTAAAGATGAACTTTGTAGATAAATGTCCCCCGTGGGATGATGACCTGTGAATACAATGGCCCGAATACAACACTGTAAAGATGAACTTTGTAGATAAATGTCCCCGTGGGATGATGACCTGTGAACACAATGGCCCGAATACAACACTGTAAAGATGAACTTTGTAGAGAAATGTCCCCTGTGGGATGATAACCTGTGAATACAATGGCCCGAATACAACAATGTAGAAAATAACATTCAAAATAGTCCCCGCTAATACAATGACCCGAGTCCTTACCTTCTCCTGGTCGTAAGGTATTCTCCCAAGACTCATGGGACACTTGTGGAACGAGCCTCCTTGGACGAGGGAGATGACCGCGAGAGCCACTGTCAGAAGAACTACACCAGCCATGTTGAGAGAAGAGCCGCTGTTGCTGATGGATGATGGACTGACACACTGGACCCAACTCCCCCTGGTCTCTTATATAGAGGCAGGCTTGCCCTTCAATCAAGGGGACTCTCGCATTAAGAGGGACTACCTTAACTCCTAGTACAGTATGGGATTGTTATGTTTGATTGGATCTGGGAACATTGGGCCCTCCCAACTCAGCTCCGGGTAACAGAGGCGTCTTACTTAGTACAGTGGTTATCACTCCTGACTCTGACCTGGGGAGTCACAATATATTGTTGTTGTTATTATTATTATTATTATTATTATTATTATTATTATTATTATTAGCACCGCGTCTTACTACCCGTTCGGGTTATACGCACTTACGCTAATGTGTAATGGTAGGGTGATTGTGAGATGAAATGGAGGACCTACAGTTTAACGTGGAATCCGAACCACGGTGGAGGCCTGGCATTCCCCACATTCACAAGATGTCTTGTCAGAGGTGAAGGAAGGGTTTGGTAATCAGATAAATCTTTGCCGGGACCGAGGATTGAACCCCGGCCGCCAGCATAGAAGTCTGACACCTTACCCCTAGACCACCAGGTCACCGAGTCACAATATAGTTTCCCTTCTTATAGCTTAATGAATGCTGGATAATTTCCTTAAGAGGTAGTGTTTTCTGTATTTTCCATTACAAGATACTGGAATTAAGACCATTAAACATATTTTAACATATTTTTATATGTTATAATATGTTTATATATAAATTATATTTATAACCTGCTTTGGTGGCTGTGTGGTCTAACGCGCTAATCTCGCAGTAAACTAGACTGCCGATGACGGGGAGATCGAGGTTCAAATCTCGGTCGGGAGTACTGAGGATGTTTTTTTCCAAAATGAGTTTTCCTTCTCCCTCCACGCAAATGTGGGTACACTTCTTATATAAACATAACCTTTCTCGTCCCTAAAACCATTAGCATAATTAGTACATAAGCGTATAACCCGAACGGGTAGTAAGACGCGGTGCTAAAAACAAAACAAAAAAATATATCTCCATGGCTTGAGCCCGAGATTGAGCTGTTTCGACCGAGCGGCCGCCACCGGCAACATTTGCGAATATAGGGTGTCATGTGGTCAGCGTAACGAGCCCTCCGGTCGTTAATCTCCGTTTTTCAAGTAGGTTTAGTAAAATTTAAATCTAACTATTTTAAAATTAATAAATCACTAAATTGATTAAATTACTTCGCTAATGTCAAGTGAATAATGCAGTGAACCGCACATCTATACGTTTTTTGGATCGAGGATGATACCAACGTGTCCCGGTTAATAGGACGGGAGACGGTCTTTTGGCCGGGATATCATAATGCGCATGATTATCCTACGCTCCAACCAAAAAACCTTATTCAAGAGTCTATGCATTCTTCATTTGACAACGGTGAAATTGGGACTAGGAACATGTTTTACTTTGTTTTCTTTTCTTATAATGATATTTTATTTATTATTTTTAATATGGTAAAAATGTTTCAATAGTCTCAATTCCACCGACTTTAAATTGAAACTACAGAAAACCGCAGTAGAATACGACGCCCGGTTGATCTGTATTATTTACCTAAACTATGTGTTATCCGTGTGGTGAAACAAGCTCATAAGCTTCAACATCCTCATTCTGATTTATTATGTGCTGATAGCCATGTTTGGTACTGTTCACCCTCCTAATCCTGTCACGGTAATAGTGGAAAGAATAAGATTTAATTGCCAGTGACGGTGTAATCTTGTTTGTGTATGGGAACAGTTAGCAAAAAGAAGATTTTTTGAGTGACTTGGTCCCTCAAGTCAAAGGGAGATCCATGGAACCTCCAACCTAAAAAAAAAATCCTCTATAAGCTATTTATAATTGTCCTCGCCTGGACAAAAAAAAAAATCGATGCGCTTAGAAGCCATTTGAAATTATCATCCTCTAACAACTACAAAAAAATAATAAAAATAAAAATATTGGATGCTTTTAGAATCTACCAAAAGTGGGTCAGGACATTAAAAAAAACTAGATGTCTCTAGAAGTTATTTAGAGTTGTCCTCACTCAACCTTTGTTAATTGGATGCCTCTAGAAAAAAATTAAAACGAGGTCTACCCAGGTCCCCACATTTGCTAGGGCAACCCTGTCCATCTTAGTGGTGCATACTAATTATTATTATTATTATTATTAGCACCGCGTCTTACTACCCGTTCGGGTTATACGCACTTACGCTAATGTGCAATGGTAGGGTGATTGTAAGATTAAATGAAGGACCTACAGTTTAACGTGGAATCCGAACCACGGTGGAGGCCTGACATTCCCCACATTCACAAGATGTCTTGTCAGAGGTGAAGGAAGGGTTTGGTATGCATACTAAGGATGGTCACCGAACACAATATTTTTTAAACACTGACGTTCGATGTTTTGTACCTATGTACGATGCACCAATATGATTATATATTTATTCATATTGAATAGGTATATTTTATAACAATTTAAGACAGATTGGGATTCTTCTAATTATTCAAATGAAAACCATGAGTTTCTATGTTTATTTTACAATAGTAAATTTTACTATGTGTATTTATTAATTTTAAATATTTATTGGTTTGAATTATAATTGAAGTTTTGGATTCATTTATTAAAAATCCATTTCAGTTACAGTTATTCAATTTATTAAAAAAAACTACCATTGTTTTTTCTATATACCTTTTCTTGTTTTGGTTCTTAATCATAGATTATTTTGTTTTTGAAATAGAAGATGCATTTTGCTGGTATATATATATATATATAAACTTTGACAAAAATTTCTCGTTCCTCAATATCATTTATTCGCTCCTTGGCAATGATGTTTTGGTTTATTATTATTATTATTATTATTATTATTAGCACCGCGTCTTACTACCCGTTCGGGTTATACGTAGATGTTTTGGTTCTTTAGTAGCAATTTTTTTGAGTTTTGAAATTTACAGTATGTTATTTGTTCTTTAACATCGATGTTTTTCATTCTCTGTTCAAGCAGGCTCTTGGAGGATCTGGTGACTATCGTTACCTCCACGTCTTTTGCTATCCTCCAAGAGTTGAGATAATTTCCTCACCACGACGAGGTTTCCAACGAGACTCGACATAAGGTCCTCTAGCATCATGGGAGGCTGCGGTTACCAATTCGCGTGCCGTTGACCGTGGGTGGCTCGCCTTGACCAGAAGGGTCGTTGCTTCCAGAGCTAGACTCTCAACTCTGGAGTGAGCACTTCCAGTCACGGAACTATCGGAGTTAGGAGAGGACAGTACACGTCCTACAACCGTGCGAGGATATTGGACATGGCTTTTCCAAACATGGTGCTACATTAACACACTTACTATCAGCCAGACCTTGACCATGCTGTGATAACAGAACAGGAGAAAATAAAAATAGTTTCATTATATTGATATTGAACCACTACAACTGATGGGTTTACAGACATTTGGGGGGATTACTGTTGATAAACGATCATCGCCTCAAAGTAATAGTCATGGAGTAAGAGAAGGGGAAGTCACCATAAATGGGTTGATGAAGGCACTTTTTTTTTCTTATAAGATTTCATAATAATGAAAAAAATACATTTAATTGTTTTTGATGACTAACAATAAAACCTGTATTTTTAGCTAAATGTGTTAGTTTTAAACATAGAACGATAAATAATTACTTTTAATATTAAATGTATGTAGCGTAATTTATTGCATATTGTATGAACTTATTATTTTATGCAAATATGTCTACGCCTCATCTACCTCAATTTTATGAAAAGGGTTCAATTTTTAAACGTATGCATCGAAAGTTTATCATCTATCACCATTTCCTACCAACACCAAAAACAGGATAAATGTAAATAGAGACAAGTATATTATATTATAGAATTATTCGTGTTCCTTCTAACCTCTGTGTGACGTTTGTCATCGCCATTTTACATTTCGAGGTTATGTTTGGTTTTTCTTAATGTTGTTATAATGAGTGCGATTTTCAATGTGGTTAGTTCGCGAAACAATTTTAAATGTTGAAAGTAGCTCCCATTCTCAATGAGTTTGGCGACCCATACCTCGGATCAAGCGGTCATCTATGTGGGTAGTAGCTTCCTAATTTAAAACAATTTCCGGTGCATATAAAACGTATCAAGAGATAAACCCTTGCCGTCTATTAGATAAATGAGTGCTACCACAATTGCTCGCAAGAGTATCTAAGTGATATATCCTCCCTTCTTCCATCCATGAACACATCTCAACGATCAAAAACAGCCGCCAGCAATGTACGAAGATGAAAGCAAAAGTAGTGTCCAAAAGAAAAAGAAGAAGGCCATACTTCGAGGAACTAAAAGATAATACAAATTAGATTCTTCATTCCTTTTTGTGATTAGCGGACACCCCCCGTACACGGATTTACCTAATGACCACGGGGAGGCATAATTAGCCTCCTCGAGGCCAGATAAATAACACACCGCGAGGTCCATGAGTGGGTTCAACATCTGCACGTCAATAAGACCAAACAGAAAATAATAAGTAGATTGCGCTGGAAAAGAGATGAGTTGATCTATGAGGCGAAACATAAATTGCTCACAAAATTTTGTGTTCAGCTGGTTGATTTTTACGTAGTCCAAGTTCAGACTCAAGGGATGTCCAAGACCCGACTACCATAGCGTGTTAGAAACGCTTGAATTAAAACACAAATAGCAGTAGCAGTGACAAAAGTCAGGTCGGAGTTATAATTTCAACCAGGTGCACTGGGGAATTGACACCCCCCCGGATTAGAAGGGTTTTGACCTACACCGCAACACTCAGACCCATGTTCAAATAACATCCCTGGATAAATTTCCGTTCCTCCAGATGTTCTCTTCAACGATTTAGTGAAGCGTTCATGTCGTCTGGAATGTATGTTTTAATCATTATTTTATATGCATCTCGGCTCGGTCGGGCTATCCGCTTGGTAACAATAATGGCATAGGGATGAGGACGGTTTAGTTTAGAGGAAATGTTCCTTAATTTACGTGTAAAGAAGGTGGAAAAGCATCTAGGAAAAAACACTCTCAGTACACCTGGGTGAAATTTCGAGCTCCCGACCTCTCTGTCATCGGAAATCTAATATAATGTGAGAGGGATGCCTCAGACCACGCGACCACCAATGCGGGTTTGTTATTTTAATGATGGATACTTCTTGAATTGGGTGCAATACGCGATATTACTTAGATGAGGTGTAAATATCTTACTTCACACAAATTACGAATTCAGACCCTCCCCGCCTTTCCCTTGAGTCCCCTCTAGGAGGAATTCCTGAGCTTGACCCTGCGTTGGGAGAATTTTCTAACGTGATTATTTGTTGTACTGTTTCCTACTCTCTTTCCACGTTAATGCGAGTGTAATTTCTCTAAGATACCCTTCTCATCTCTAGCCTTTAGCCGAAGTCACTACACTGGATATAATCGCTGAGGCAACTTGCATGGTTACTATTGGGAAACAGCGTTGTCATTCTCTCGTTTTTGTCTGCTCAATCTGGTTATTCTTACCGCAAATATAAGACAAGTTTCGCAAAGCTGGTTGGTCGAGGTTGCCAGTAGCTTCTTCTTACTCCAGCATACCACCTCCCAACATAACTGAAAGCGAGGAGATTTGGCAACAGTTAACCAAGAGAGTGAAAATAAAGCTTTTTTCCCATAAGAGCTGCAGTTACCTAAGCGATGATATTGGGTGTGATGACCATCGCGATGAACGTGTAAAACCACCATAACCCTGACCATTAATTTACCACCTATATTGACGGAGGGAAACCAATTCATTTATCCTTAATTTTAAGCTGCAAAGGGATTCGAGTCTGGAAACTTTAAATATTTTTATTTTATTTTTTTATTTGCACCGCGTCTTACTACCCATTCGGGTTATACGCTTTAAGTACTAATTACGCTAATGTATTAGGAATTGGGAAGGTTGAATTAGAGGAAGTGAACCCGCATTTGCGTGAAGCTAGAGTGGAAAACCATTTAGGAAAAACCACCCCCAGTTCACCCGACCGAGATTCGAACCACGATCTCCTCGTCCTCAGCAGTCGAGCAGCTCAACACGACTAGCGCGTTAGCCAACTGCGCCACCGA
This sequence comes from Timema douglasi, assembly GCA_901482245.1. NCBI lineage: Eukaryota > Metazoa > Arthropoda > Insecta > Phasmatodea > Timematidae > Timema > Timema douglasi. The sequence continues at coordinate 39,844 of CABEEJ010003669.1, forward strand.
GGCGGGTAACTTTAAATCAATGGGAAGACACGCTATCGCCTAAAATCACACCCCCACGCCACGAGTCCTACTACATTAATTTGTAGCATTCCGTGGCCATCTTGTTTCCAGAGAACTTGGTCTTAACAAATGCTAGCAATTGAAAATATTTATTTCAACTTTTTTGGAGCGAGCGTGTACTTTCTAAACACATTATATCATCACGTGGCTTATTACCTAACTCAAATTAAAGTATAAATCATAATATTACACCCCTTGTGGAGCCTAGATTATTTACTAAACATTGCAAGTATTAAACCTGACACAAGTAGTAAATATCTTCATCAGCACCACCCGGAGTCAAACCAGGATCCTTAACACCTGAAATAATCCTCCCCTACCACTCGACCACGCAGAAGCCTAATTCCCAACTGACATTGTGTTATTTATTACAAAGGAGTGCTACAAGCCATCAATAGCCACCGACCAGAGCTGGTCTTGTGCAGCCCTGTCTAGAACATACAATGTGGTGTTTTAACTAGCAGTCAATTGATGCGCCCGTAGAACTTAGTCTTCATTTGCACTGTATAAAATTAGCATAGTTCTAACTAATAACACTACTGAACAAGTTGTATCCCTTCAGGGCGTCCATGTTACTAATTGTTCTAACATACCGTATCAAAGTGTGGCCTGCGTGTAGCCATTATGAGGGCAATGACCCACCTCAAGATTCGAAAGAAATATTACTCGATTTAGTATTTTAATAAGAACAGAAACATCTTTATTAAAGAAGAGATTTAGTCAAGAATTAGGGGCCTTCTTACACGGAGATTTCCAGTACTTTGATAGTCATCGCTTAGAGAGTATTTCCAATAATATGTTGGTCACCTTTTAAAATAATCTGCAGGAGGCCTACTCTGTTCACCTCTTAAGAGGCGCTTCGTTGTTCTGTTAGCCACCTATTAAGAGGGGCATCGATATGTTAGTCCGCTTTAAAGGGTCTCTTCAGTACTATGCTAGTCCCCCCTTCAAAGTAAGTCTGTTACTAAGAGGGTCTTCACGAATCCTCAGGGTCTGCAAAGAAGAATATGTAACAAAGAGACACTCCCGCATATGGCGATATTTGTCACAATTATTATGAATTATGCACGCATCAAGGTTTGGGCACAAAGTTGTGATAGTCACGCACAGTTCCACACGCCCGGACATTTCAAGGCCACTCTGGGCTAATCCCAAATTGGAATTTATTTTAAATATTTTCATCTATAGCTTCATTCCACTGCTGACAAACGGAGGGTTCCAACCTATTCATTGTCCGCCTCATTGGTTAGAGAAGTTTGTTCACTGCTGTTTACGGTGGTGGAGAGCAATCAAACTGAGAAAAGGAAGCCGTGTGCTCTTTTTGACGTACGTTCCTGTCCTAAGTCTAAAGACGGAAAGGATGGTGAGATAACTTTGTTGCCTCTGTGCACACTGCAGCAGTCGCGAGGAAGAAGAAATTGAGTTGAAAATAGTCAGATTTTATGGGATACCTTGGATTTTTTTTTAAAATTTTGTTCTTAGCCCACAAGTTAAGGGTAGTTTGTTTAATGATGAGAAATTTTATTGAACTACAATTTTTTCGAGAATATCTTAACAGTTTTGTTAAAATAGAATGAATACCTATAATATAATATAATATAATATGTTTGACATGACAAATAGCACTGTATCATTGGTTTTTGAACAACAATTCGTTAAAGAGTGATTTACCGATGGGAAATTTTCAAAAATTAAAAATATTTTGAAAATGGCTTTAGCAATTTTGTTTAAAATGTATGTCTGGAGAGTGTTTCTCTTGACAAATAAAACTTATATGTGTTTTATAAAGGAACATTCATTTGATGGTAGTTTACTTATGACTGTTTTAAAAAAAAATTATATTAAAAAAAATTGTACTAGGGATTGGTTCAAATGGGTACCTGTTAAGTCTTTTACACTATAAATAGTTAAATATAATGTTTTTTTCTAAGAAAAAAGTCTTTTTATAGTATTTAACTGGTGACAGAATTTTGTAAAATTTGAACGATTTTGAAAATAGCTCTAGCGATTACTATATGTTCAAGTGTGGTACCGGGGGACTATTTAAAATGAACAATATTAATTTATGTTTATTTTTCTAAAATAAATTAATTCAAGGGTAGTTTACTTACAACGAATTGTAATGATACTGTTTTGGACCACTCTCATATATTCAAAAAGTCATGGATGAAGTGTATTTTTCTTTAAAGAACTGTATGTAAAATTTCCTTTTAATACTTCATCCATGGGGAATCACGCGTTTTCAGAAATAATTTCAGTATATTGCACTTTAAACTTTTTTTTCTTTAAAAGATCAACTCCGTTGTATTAGAAGATTCATGTGACATGCTGGCTCCCCCAACCCAATAGGAAGCTAGCCTTCACAACATCAGGTTGCCAGGAACTTTTCTATTAGTTAGTTTTGACACTGGTGACAAGGAGTCCAAGAAGCAAGGGGTAGGTCATATATAAACAGCTTGTGCGTATGAATCTATACAGTGCCAGTAACATAAATCTACACAGTGATGACAGGGTAATATAACAATAAATAGTGACATAAATCTACACAGTACACAGTAGTCTAAACACGGAGCATGTAATATCACAGAAAAACAATCCGTAAATTAACAAAAAACTGTATCATTTAATATAATAGTTTCAGACCGAAGGTGTAATCATTCAAATAAATCGTGTGCAACATTAAAAGTCTTGATCATTTCAAAAGAATAAGTATCAATATAATCAGATCACATAACCGTGTGATAAGTGCGTATTAAGGCATGCACGCGTTATCATCATAAAACCCGGTATCTTCCACATCCGCATCAAATATCACAATATAAATCTGATATCAATATAATTAATGCCCAATCGCGGCACAAATATCTCAATAAAATCTGAATGTCTTCATAATTGATGTTCAATCGCAAGGCAGACATCAGTAGAAAAACCCCGTTTCACCATAATTGATGCCCAATTTCGGGGCAATAAAATCAATATCACCATAGAATTATATATATAAAAAATTTCATAGCTAACCTTGAATATTAAGTTCAAAATGTTCATCTGTGAATAGTTTTTCTTGGTAAATAAGAATAAATTTTTATTTTTACAAACTAAAAATAAGAATCAGATAGCCGGAGATATTATTTTATGCTTTATAGTGAGGATTACTCCATATAGATATTATATTCTGAAAATTGAAAAATCACACCTGACACAGGAATCGAACCCGGGACCTTTGGCTTAGTACGCCAATGCTCTTACCACTGATATATCCAGGAATCGTCCCGTACCCAGGGCCATTCTTCACTCATATTTTAAGGCAGAGTCTATGATGGACGTGCGGAAGTCGTCGGCTACAAATGTGTGATTTTATTAAGATCACGATCTATCAGATAACACAACCACCCTCGACTCGGTAGTTGGCTTATTGCTGCCACATAGCATAAATAAGCATAAAGTATAAATAATAGCTTTGGCTATTTGATTCTTAAATAAGCGATCCCTTACAATTATAATAATTGTACAAGTGGCAGCAATAAGCCAACTACCGAGTCGAAGGTGGCTGCATTCTCTAATAACTCGTGATTTTAATAAAATCACAAATTTGCAGCCGACGATTTCCTGATGTCCATCATAGACTCTGCCTTAAAATGTGAGTGAAGAATGACCCTGGACACAGGACGATTCCTGGATAGCTCAGTGGTTAGAGCATTGGTGAACTAAGCCAAAGTTCCCGGTTTCGATTTCCGTGTCCTGGTGTCATTTTTCAATTTTCGGAAACTACAAGTAGTTGTATGGTACCTGGTTCACAAATAACTTATTTCTGAAAATGTGAAATACATTGAAAATATTTTAACAATTTGATTTATAGTTTGTATATAAAGAGTGTTTATGGTAAGTAATAAGATGAGTTTGTTTTTGTGAACAAAACATACTCGGGAGTAGTTGACTGAAAACACATTTTTTAAATTTTATTTTCAAAGTTATAATACACAATATGAGAAACTTTGTGCGAGTATGTTGTACTGTTTAAAAAAATTCATATTTCAAAGTTTCTTTTAGTTGTTTCTTATTAGAAATTCTTCGATGCTTTTTAACTTCAGTTTGTACAGTAATTTCAACAATATATTATGTATGTGACATTATTTTAGATACAATGTATCAAATCTATTGTTTCGGTACTTTTTTCCAAATTGTAACTTTTAGGGTATTTAATATATGTAATGGTAGGCTTAAATCTGATACCTTAACTCGGTCGATAACATGTTTGTCTGATGAGCAAAGGGTCCCAAGTTTGATTTTGGCATGGCCGAAAAATTTATCATTGGTGAAATGTGGACTTACTTACACTTTCATAGTGATAAATTAACAACTGGGGAGTGGATGTTGGGCCTGTCCTAGTCAGTAGTGTCTCGTGACCAACATTATTAGATAAGCTAGGAAGGGGGATTTGAAGGGGATCTGGGGTCCTCCTTCGGATTAAAAATTTATATGCTTCAAGAAGCTATTTGAAGGTTTTTTTAATGATAATTGTTGGTTTGGGCATCCGTCTGTTCCACAATTCACATAAGTCACACCATCTATATAGCGTGTATCCAAGAGAATAAGAGAAACATATCTTTCCCCCCCCTTTATTTTAACAAATGAGGAGAAATTCCCTTTGTCTCTTCTCTTCTCTTGTCTCGGTTCCACCTCCCCTAAAGCTAATACATTTTAAATTAAGTATACATAAATAAAATATATATTTTTTAAATTTCACTTATATTGCAACTGGCTGCATATTTGGTGTATGTGATCATTTTTATATATTAAATTAATTTTTATATACATATATCATTGATATTTTACTTACATATTTTTTTCTAGTGTTTGTAAATCAAGTCCATCCTCCTCTCCTTTTTTACAAACTCTGTTATGACTTTTTCATGGAAGTCTACTCCTTGCTTCAATTTAAAAAGCAGACCTTTATCAATTGAAAGGAGTGGCAAATCAGAAAGTGTATTTTGTCCCATAGTATTTCTGGAATATGTTTTTAATCTTTTTAATGTTGAAAATGATTTCTCAACTGATGGTTGCCACAGGTTCATACAGTTTCTTAAACTCCTGTCAAAGCACCTGCTGCCACGAACTACACAAAAGATGTGTAGGCACGAGCCGGGGTCATAATTTGTCAATTTTTTTACCTTCCACACAAAGCTCCTCTTAGTTTATTCCCACCCCTTTAAATTTCTACTTTTGTCACTTCTGTGTTTTGAAAGGGGAAGAGAGGTGTGTGCGATGTTATCTTTCAGTTTCTTTGGTTCTAGTCATCAACCTTTGGGCATAGCTTCGGTTTTTGAAAAGTCAAAACTTTGATGCTTGCATTACTACCAGAGTCCCACAGCTCTTCTCCTTCTTTCACACCTAAATCTATGACATCATAAATAAGAACAGCACTAGGTAAAGCTATGGGATTAAAGATGGAAAAATATACTTTCAACCACCAAATAATGGACTAGTGCACGTATCGAATGCATGTTACGGTCAGTGGTATGTGTGGGAAAATCTCTTTAAAACATATTGGTATTGAAAAATATTTTTCAAAACATAAAATAAAATAATTACTTATCTTCAAGCAAAGGCAAGCAGTGCTTGCCTGATGCGAAGCCACTGGTCCTAGTCTTAATTTAGATTATAAGGCACATGAAGCTACAAGAGGCGTAGCCAGCCAATAGTGGAAAATATATGACTTGAATAAAAAACTGACCCGACCAAAGGCTGGAAACAGTAATGGGTATAAAAAAATAGTAGGCTTAACATAATGTTTTCCCCACAAATTGAGGCACTTCTAGTGTTTTACTTGAAGAAAAGAATCAGTGGCGTCGGAAACGTATTTGTGTAGCGAGTAGGGCGTAGTTATAAGAATAATGGGGTTTCCCCTTCAACCCAATGGGGAATCCAAGAAGCCTCTCCAGCAAAATGTTAGAGTAGAGATTGACGCACCTAGAAATTATTCGTAAGAGGTCTTTCCTTTGATTTTTATTTAAAATTTGGGTGATTCTGGAAGTTTGGAGATTTAATATAAATTACATGCTTCTTGTCCAGATTAGCAGGCCATATATTTTGATTGTTGACATTTATTATACAAAGACTAATTAATGGTCTAATTTTAGCAGAAAAAAATACCCTATTTAAACTGTCCTGAACGCCAAGTTGAAACACCAACTCTATTGGCCTGTAAATAGTTCCAATGAGGCCAGGGACATGTAAATAGGAAATTGCTTGGGAGCCCACCACTAGTAAATGAGATGGACACTCGGATACCCACTGATATTTTAGTTTAGATCAAATACATTTTTGATCAGATTAACTTATGCATGTGCTAGAGGCACCATTGTTTGCAGCACACTTTGATTTATCAAGGGGGCCAAATTCATTTCCATTGGCGCCAAAAGTTCATCTTCACTGTAGCCAATACTTTCAAAATCGATGTTTTTACACCCATGTTGAAGACTAAAATACAAAATGTGTGAATTCAAATTTAGTTATGGAACCAAAATAAAATGCCATACATTAATTTTAAAATAATTGTTTAGAACAAATTAGTAGAGATGGGCCACTCGAATCTTCGAATCCATCGAATCCTGACAAGTATTCGAGATTCGAGGATTCGATGTTTTACTGGATTTGATTATCGAATCTTTCACCTCATAAACAAAGCATAATATGTTGAATTTAAAAATTACTTAGTTAGGCCTACTTGAAAAGTACAACTTAATCCATAATATTTATTTTGTTGGACAAAAGATATAAACATTAATAAAATCTTCTTTAAAAAAATAAAAAATTATTAGGTGTGGAAAATCTTACGTGCCTTGTACCCTCCCCTCCCACCTCTATGGGAAGCTTGGACTCGACCATTTCGGCACATGCTCACTTCTAAAACTTTCACCTCACAAACAATCTTGTAAGTATTTTAATGAGCACATTAAAACTCTTCAAAAACTGAAAATCAAAACTATAATTACAAATAAACTCGAAATAAATTAAACAAATCATGGATTTTTTTTAACAGAAATAATAACTCATTACGGATGATACAAAGTCAGCCGCCATTGCACACGATACAAAGTCGGCTGCCATGACGTATATGTTTACTCGCCCGAATGATGATTAAAATAAAGATACTGTTAATTCTTACTACCCAACTGGTTTTAATTATCTACAACTATGGAAAGAGCCCCAATTTATTGCATATGATCCTTAAGTTATATATTTTGTTGGGTTTCATGAAAAATAAATACTGTCAACAGTCAGACAGCGATAAAACTGTTTATTTATCCCTATCGACCTATGTAATCGTATATCGATTGTTTGTTTAAAATCAATTTAGGTAATCTGATCACTTAGTAAGCACTATCGAGTTTTAAGAATCAAATAACGACTTGCTAATACATTATTTATTTTTTAATTGATTTTAACTCAGTTTTTATTATTAAAAAAAATATAGGTTATTGAAGTAATTGTAGAAATATTCAAACGTAGTCCTGCCTTATAAAATGGGAATGAACATATTGTAGTCGAAAATATGTTCGTGTTTTAAATAGAATGTATTCTCAGAAATCGATATATCTCAAGAATAGAATATATTTGTTTTCTACGCAAAAATTGATAATGGATATAAAAGAAAATAATAATAAAACATACTTAAGCATTATTGAGTTCACTATTTCCAATGTATGTTTAATTGTTAAGCATGTTGTTTTAGTCTTTATTAAAAATATCCATTTGTATTTTTATTTTTGCTATCTTAATACAATAAAATATCCTTTAATAATGATTAAAGTTGATCAAAGGATATATAGGCCTAATCGGTTTACTTCACATGTTTTTTAGAAACTTAACCCATTCTAACAACACTTTTAAAAATAACTAAAAGACACTCAAATTTTAATTGATTTGATTTTTAAACAATACGAGTCTAGATTGTTTAATTTGGCTGGATTTTAACCTGTATTTTGTGAGGGGGTGTTGGGGTTGATCAAAATTGAAAGCATGATTGAAATAAACCTTGATTCACAGTTTAGGCCTATATTGTGTAATGTGGGTCTATTTGTAAATCAGTAAAATCCATAACGATTTGCTAGGATTCGGATTCGAGAAATAGTGGATTCTACCCATCTCTACAAATTAGTAATTTACTCAATAAATAAATCCAATCAATGATAGTACACACTTTTGTTTAACTGAAATATTCACAAGTGGGAGCTGAAGAGGTGTGTGGGAGGACAAGTGATAAGAGAAAGTGGAAGGAGACACCCTTGTGGAACTACAGGGTGAAGGAAGCAGTGGAGGAGAGTAATAAAGCATTGAGAAGGAGTTTTAATAATAAGAATGAGGAAAAAATGGAAAAATAAAGGGAGTATAATAAAAGAGTGGAGCAAGTTGTATGGGAAACCAGGAAGGATTGGATGCAAAAATGGACAAAAATGCTGGAACATGACGTGGAAGGATGTAAGAAGGTGTTATATAGCCAAGTAAGAAACAGGAGAAAGAAAAGACAAGTAGTTAGAATGATAAATGAAGAAGGAAAAAGTTGAACCTGAAAGAGGAAAGAGATAATAGTGAAAGAGAGGCGCAGGAGGAAATAACAGAAGAGGAGAAAAGAGGTCCCACATGGAAAGAAACAGAGGATGTAATAAAGATGATGAAACAAGGAAAAGCACCAGGTGTGGATGAACTGATGGTGGAAATGATAAGAGCTGCAGGTGAAGTAGGTATACAAAAGTTATACAGGGTGCTGAGAGTGGCTTGGAAGCAAAACAAGGTACCGAAAGACTGGAAAAAAGGAGTTAAAATACCCATTAGAGGGAGACAACGCTGATGTACCACTGTAAAAATATAAATAAGATACTAGGAAAGAGAATAAGAAATAAAAGGAAAGGATAGAGAGAGAAACAGCACGGATTTTGGGAACAAAGGTCTACAAGAGATTTAATCTTTGCCATAAAACAGCTGATGGAAAGAAGGTAAGAATATGGGAAAGACTTAGTAATAGTATTTATAGATGTGGAGAAGGCATATGATAGCGTGGATATAGATAAAGGGAAAAAGTACAGTAACAACTACAAGAATGGAATAAGGAAGTGAATTAGTGTGGAATAAAATTTTGTATGGTAAAGTGTGAAGTGATGGTAATGACAAGAAGAGGGTAAGGCCTAGTAAAGCTATAAAGTTGGTTGGAGTAGATCTGATAAAAGTACAGAAAGTAAAATATCTTAAGAGGCATGATTGAGGAAAAAGGTGGAAATAGAGAAGATATAATGAGAAAATGACAGCAGGTAGAGTTGTTCTATAGGTGTGTAAGAAACCTGCTATGGACAAGAGAAGAACCCATTAAGTGTAGGAAAGTGTTGTACAGGGCGTACTTTGTAACCATTGTCACATATGCATTAAAAAACATGTGAATGTAAGAAAGACTTGGAAAGTGGAGGCCCTGGATAAAAAATAGATACTAATGTTGTTACTTGTTAGTAAATTTAATTCAATAGTAATAATATTTTTTTATAAATAAAGTATTTTATCTTTTTATTTTCATTTGTATTTATTTTCTTAAAATCAAAGGTTTTTTCTCTTGACGGTACTGAAAAATTAAGGTATATCTTAGAATCAAGGAAATACGATAAACACTATTTGATGTTATATATTTATAGCTATTATTATTATTATTATTATTATTAGCACCGTGTCTTACTACCCGTTCGGGTTATACACACTTAGGCTAATGTGTAATGGTAGGGTGATTGTGGGATGAAATGGAGGACCTACAGTTTAATGTGGAATCCGAACCACGGTGGAGGCCTGGCATTCCCCACATTCACAAGATGTCTTGTCAGAGGTGAAGGGAGGGTTTGGTAATCAGATAAATTTATGCCGGGACCGAGGATTGAACCTTGGCCGCCATTATAGAAGTCTGACACCTTACCCCTAGACCGCCAGGTCATCTATAGCTAGTAAATGCTGTCAATTTTAATTTACATATGTTAATATCCATTGATAATGTATTTATACTCATTTGGATATAACATAAGGAGTCATGTTGTTTTGAAATTGGCGCAGTTTAAAACTCATTGGTTGATACCAGTCTATTTAAATTAGTCAAGGAAAGCGTTACCAAATCGATGTCTGTTATCATCTTGGTCAGACCAGACCGCAAAAACATGCTCAATGTCAAAATCGCCTCAGTCACCTTGAATCTCAACATTTTCTTCAACTTTATCTTCACCAAAACTTCCCTCAGACTTTATATTAAACACTTCACCCCTATCTAATTCAACCCATTTAGTATTGTCACTGTCATACAAAATATTACAAAAAGTGATATTAAAGTTACTTCCCCAATCAAGGGGAAGTCATTATAATATCACTGTTTTCACCTCCTTAAATTATTCTATTTAAGGTGGGGTTTTAAGGAATGTGAGAAAAAGTTAAGTGTTTTTGCAGTTTTTATATCAAAACTTTTTTTAGTCAAAATAAATAAAATATTGCTTCAGTACCTAGATTTTAATTTTTTCCACATGATGATATCAACAGTTCTTGAGTATTGGTCAAGAGTGTCCTGGAATTTAGTGACAACTTTTTTTCTTAATTTCAAAAGTTTGTCATCTAATTCCGATATGCTCTTGACAAATATTTAACAAATGTTAAAGTCACCATGTGAAGGAAATTAAATTCTGTTTGTACTGAAGCAATATTTTATTTATTTTGTCAAAAAAAAAAAGTTTATTGACTGCAAAAACGCTGTCATTTTATTGTGATCCCTACAACCCCACATTAAAATATATTTTAATAATATTTGCTTATTTAATTTTCATTATTTCATATATATATATATATATATATATACACGTAAATTTCATTTAATATGGAGCTATTAGTACATTAAGTTTAAATATGGCTATTTTTTATTCTTATAGCCAGCCCTGGATGACTTATACTTCCCCAACTTTTGGTTTTCCATGTGGGGGCAACAACTTTTCACCTTTCATCCTATCTAAGTTCACAGTGAACACAACTGAACAGCATTAAATACATATCACACAATTGATGGTAATAATTATTCTTCAATAGATATTAGCCAGAAAAACATAATTAAGCGCAAAATAATGTTAAGTGTTTTTTAAATATTTAATTCTGAATGAACTACACCTACACCACACTTATTTGCATCGAGACATACTTATTACGTTAATTTTATTATTTGAAGTGGCATCCATTTGTAAGTATAAATATGTAGAGGTTTTATTGTGTAAGTAGTTATTAAAATTTACACCACTATGATCTATAACTACTATAAAATTTGTTTTTAATATTCCCGACATATTTATAACCACTTTCTTTTTCCAAAATGTTCTAAAACTATTATAAATTAGCTATTATTAGCTATTGGGCCTCCTCATTATCAAACACCTCATTTGAACATATATGATTCCTTTCTAATCAAATTTCCATAAGCTTCTAATTTTATCGTCAAATGAATTTTTATTATTTTATTGAAATAAATGGGAAAGCTAGTTTGGACTAGATTATAAGTCTGAAAAATAAACATAAGCCTATGTCGGAGAATTATTCTAAAACTTGTTCCAGTTTCCCGTCCAACTGTAAATTATTTCCCGTCCAAAAGTTTCCTTAAGTCAAAATATAATCCCCACACACACCTGTTTATTTGTTATAAGAAATATAAATAATATCTATAAACTAAGTGCTTTAAGCATGTTGTGATGTCATTAAATAAATATGATAGAATTGTTGAAAGTGAAGAACCAATAAAAGTAAAAACATTTAACACTTATTTAAAAACAGTTCAATATTTCACTGACATAATAATGACATCTTCCTAAGAAGGTAGTAAAATGAACAGGAGGTTGGCAGCAAACCTCTGGTTCACTCTACTAATTTCTGAGAGTGATACCAGGTGATAAAAATATTAAAGCTTTTATAAATGCTGTTTTCGTGTTTTATTTTCTTTATTCTATCTATTATATTTGGAAGAAGTACAGGAAAGAGAGATGGAAACACATAAAAATGCATGGACACAGAATGGCTTATAAAATGAAAATGTACCTCGTAAAGTGAAAAGAGGTTCTCTTTTAAAAGCTATAATTATATCATATTTTGTTATAATGCATTTATACATTGTTAAATGGTAAATTAATAAACTTTGGTCTGTTAGGTTTATCCCGCACATATGTTGGGCTGGACCACCAATAAACAACATGAAAGTCCTTAGACAAATTTTCCCCCTTTTTTAAAAAATCTTGAATCTGATATATTTTGAAATGTCAAGTATTCTCGATGATTTAAGGATCCGAAGAACCCCGCCTTAATGGCAGGCTGGTTGAGTAAAGTGGACTATCTAAGACAATCCTCCCCTGGCAGCTCAACCCCATGTCTCCGCAGCGCCGCCTCGCAAACCAACAGGTGGTGGGGTGTGCATTCCTTCATGACGGCACTCAGTGCTCGCCTCTTGGTCTCATCTCCACTGTCCAAGACGCACCTCACCATCGTCACACACAAGTGCTCGATAGCACAAACAATCTCTGACTCTGACATCCTCTTCTCCTCCTGGTTGCGCTCATCCTCACGCTCAAAACTGCTTCTTGTAGCCACCTCTTCACCTTTGTCGCAGTACTTGTCTGTGCATGGAAAGAGCGAGACAAAAAAAAATACATTTCTAAGATATAAACCAATATTCTACTAAGGGGTAAACAAATGCCAAATTGAGAAAAAGGGGTAAACAAATGCCAAATTGAGAAAAAGGGGTAAAAAAACAAACAATTGGAATGAGTTACTCAAATCTCTCAAATTCTTAAGGATATTTTAGATTCAGACTTTAGAAAAAAGTTTCAAATTCAAAATTCCCTCCCCAATTTTTTTTTAAAAATCTTGGATATGAATTTTTTCAAAGAGGAATTACGATGCTACCTAGTAGTTTAGCGCAAAATAATTAAAAGACTAAAATTGAAGAAAATAATTCTACCAATATGGAAAATGTTAATCACTTATACTTATCATGTTTTCTAAGATTCAGATACAGATTCAAGAAAAAGTGGATTAAATCCACCCCTCACTTCAATGGTTCCTGTTTTATTTTGATCTGTAAACATGCTGCTGAATGGCGAGTTTGGAGGACACATCTCATCTTCCTTATGCCTTTTCATATTTATTGAAACTGTAACCCTATGATAATCCATGTGTGACGTTGATATCATCCTTATGTTGTTGCTGTTTGAAATGGGTTATTTGTGACACCCTTAATAAAGGGGTCAGGTAGAACAAGTAATGTTGTGTATTGGGTGTGTCTGCCTTGATTCCATTAGAACTCCTCGATTGTGTGAAATTGTACAAAGTTCTTGGAGAATTTTGGGGTTAATTTTCATTACAAATGATAATGGTGGGTTTGAGTGAGTTGTTTATTTTGAAGCTCAACGCCTTAGATATACTAAATCCTTAGTTTTGAACTCCAAATGTTATGAGCTTGGTTCAAGATGCTGCCCAGCTACATGCTAGTAGGCTGAGATGACATCTAAGAGTACATTTGCCATAGGAGTATATGAGGGGTGGTTGGGCATCCGAAAATCCTGGAATGTGGGGCAATAATTTGTATGCCCGTATTTTGATCAGGCATCTCAAAAACTTGGTAAATATATAATACCATGTTAGCACTAACCTCTAATTCAAACTTTGAAAAAAATTGTGTCTAACCCATATTCATAATTGAATTATTCCATTTAAACTAATATCAAACAAGGGTAACTATTATTTTTTTTATTAATTCATAAATTATTATGTTTGCTTTCATAAAAATTACAATTACGTTTCTCACAGGTTATAAGTCTACACCATAGAGAAATCAAGATTCCTATGATTTAATTTTCTCTGTCAATGCCAACAACATAACAAATTCAACATTTCCACATTGATATTTTAGGTCCTATGCTTGTGAAAACTTAATTTAAATTAGTTTTCTTTACATTTCTTTAATTTATTATTATTAGCCAGATTTGTTAGGAACAGAACTTTCACAAAGCAAACGATCTCCTCACTGAACTACTCATTCTAAAGAGATCGAGCCAAAAATCTCCCCCAGTTCAGCTCTGGTCAGTACGCTCCCAAATGATGTGCACTGAGACTCCAAATAAAGAAGGAGGAAGAGGAGGCGAGATCAATGTGACTAAAAATGTCTAAAGATATGTATTACAATCCAAACAAACACATATTTTAAGATTGTATTATTATTATTAGCATCATGTCTTACTACCTGTTCGGGTTATACACACTTACACTAATATGTAATGGTAGGGTGATTGTGAAATGAAATGGAGGACCTACAGTCTAACGTGGAATCCGAACCACAGTGGAGGCCTGGCATTCCCCACATTCACCAGTTGTGAATAATACATGTCTTGTCAGAGGTGAAGGAAGCGTTTGTAGATCAGATAAATCTGTGCTGGGGCCGAGGAGTGAATGCTGGACCCCAGCACAGAAGTCTGCTTCCTTACCCCTAGATCGCCAGGTTACTTTTTCAGATTGTAATTTTTAGTGATTGTGTAAATATACAAAAATGACACCCATACAGGAACTTGAACCCTGGTCATCCAACTTAACACGCCAACCGTTATGCCAAATGAGCCCCGGGACCTCCTCCTTGCCCGTGTGTCATTCAACTGAATAAACCTCAAAGCATACTGATGTTGCTAAGTTGTAGTAAGACCACTTGCAACAAAAGTGCAATACATTCACCAGTGAGTTTAAACTCCAGAGTTTCTGTGTTAGTCTACAACAGTAATAGTTCATTAAAACAAACACGTATTTTCAAATGACATTCTGTTGGTTTGATTTTATAGTATTCAATATAGTGAAACCACAAGAGAAATTAATTGCTGCGCAAATGTAACTTAACTAGACAGCTACTATGTAAGTGCAGTTAAAAAATTATGTGCACCTGTAATGTTCCCCAATATGGCGACAAAGCGGCTGAAGAGGTCGATACGGAAAGTGTTGTTATGAAGGAAAGCGGTCACCACCTGACAGGCGTTCATGATTATCTGTACGTCGCTGGAGGACAAATGATGAGACATGCGTTCTGGTCTAAGGTGCATACACAAGTAATCCGAGATGGAGTTGTCATAGCTGCCTGAAACCACAAAACATTATAATGTTAAAAATAAGGTATATTTAGATGTATGTGATCTGCCCCATTGTTTAAGTGATCCTTGTGATTTTTCAAATTTGTATTTTAATGCATATTGTGATAATTTTAACAAATTCAAAAATAAAAGGAACACAATATGTGTTTTACAATGAAAATAGTATGAAAGTTCACACACAAATTATTTATTATTGATTTGTATATTTATTGTATTTAATGTGCACTTTCTGAA
This sequence comes from Timema douglasi, assembly GCA_901482245.1. Lineage (NCBI taxonomy): Eukaryota > Metazoa > Arthropoda > Insecta > Phasmatodea > Timematidae > Timema > Timema douglasi. The sequence goes on from CABEEJ010003669.1 coordinate 55,311, forward strand.
ACAAATGATAATATCAGGAAATGAGAATTTTTATGAGTGGGAGCAAGAGGCCTGCGAATTTTGCCGGGAAAGGTACTTTCACATATTTTTCAGTTTTTTTTTACATGCAACAATGAGCATGTGACTGACGGCTTTACTACCCCTATAAAGTAAAGTGCTACATGTTTTTATCCTTCAAGAAAGATCTATCGACCCCAGCTGGGTGTGAACCCATGAACATCAGGTCCTGAGGCAAGCACGTTACAATAAGACCATTGAGGTCAACCACACACAAATTGTGTTGCACATTTCACCCTCCTTCTTCTTCATGAGTACCAAGCTAATTAAATCTATGTCAAAGGATTGGGTGGTAACAATCGATTTTAAAAGAAACACCCATTATCCTTTGGCAGCAATATAAAATGTGAATTGTGTTCTTTACATTAAAAGAATTACTGTGTTAGTTTCTTTAATTTGTCTCTATTCATCTTTCTTGCACCTTCTTCAAAATAAAACCATATATATCTCAAAAAGTGAAAGGAGACTTACCTCAAAGAGCTATAATTCCAAAATTAAAAGTGTTTACTTTATAGTTGATATTAATATTTATTTATACTTAATGGGAGAGGATAATCTTACTATAAAGTTCCTTACTAAAATGTATAATTTCTTTTAGAAACAGTTTACTTTACATCCATTATTGTTCCCAGCCTGTGGTCTGGGTCAATTTTTTAATCAAGCCATATATTTTCCACTACAGGCTGGCTAAGCCTGTCATAGCTTCATATGCCTTATAATCTAACATAAGACTAGGACAGGCCCAACATCCAGTCTCCGGCTGTTAATTCATCACTGTGAAAGGATAAACCCACATTTCACCAACAAAAAAATGTTCGGCCATACCAGAAATTGAACTCAGGACCCTTAGCTAAGAAGACAGACACGCTACTGACTGAGCTAGGGTGAAACATACTTATTGAAATTAAATTGTTTGTCAGTGTGGTGTCATGGAGTATTGTGAGAGAGTGCCGAACTTGATGAAACTGTCCGCTTGGTCTGCATTTGACCAATCATACATAGGTTGTGCTCTATACACCTCATATAGGGAGGGTACTTTGGTTAATTAACTAGTACTATTAGTGAAGTGAAGGAGGAAACCCTGCAGGATAGGATGGAGAAGGCGAGGATGAGGTGGTATGGACATGTGAAGAGGATGGAATGAGGGACAGGTGGATAAAGGAGAGGAGTAGATTGGGCTGGCGTGGAGGAAGAAAGGTGTTGGGAATTCAGAAATAAATGGAGAGGCTTTTGTTCAAGAGAGACCCTGCCAGTGGCAGGAAACTGTGCATAATGATGATGGTGAGCTAGTTCTATCAGTGTTCTACTGAGCAATGAGAACAACTCACAGGTACCTTTCGTTGACCCTGTAAGATAGCCAGTTTACCTTATATTATTACACTAAGATATAGCTTAAAAGATAGGGTCATAGTGTAATTCACCCCTTTTCTGGATAAACAGTGTGTGCATTGCTTACCCTGGCAACATGCCATGCCAATGATGTTTGGTCTACTTAATTTGAAACAGAAAATTAGTTTTGTTTTATTAGATCTGGGTCAGGGATGAAGTGGATAATGGAAACACATCTTCAAGAGAGTAATAGTTAAAATTCTTAGTGGAAGATTGTACCAAGTATACATAGTCAGGCTTAGAGTCTTAACATACTGGCAACAATGACTAATTGCAATGCAAACCTTTACTGCTCTTGGACTTTTTTGACCATTATTTCAAAGGCTATGGATTAATTTAGGTCAATGGTCACATCGATTGGGTGACAAGAATCAATACAGAGAAATAAGCGATGAAGTCACCAATGAAACCATCAATGTCAGCCATATGGCGCATGTCATGAAAAGAATGAAAGGAAATAAAAAACTAGGGATGACCGGGAATGACTTTTTTATTTCAGGACGGGAAATGAGTCAAAATATCAGGATTTGGGACGGGAATGGGAAATTTTAAAATTATTCTTTAGAATAATATTAGATTTAAAAAAATTTTATTTCCAAACTATTATGGTTAGACTTGTTGAAGTTAGAACATTTTTATTAAAAACCACTTCAGTGGATGCATGGTCTAAGGCATCACTCTCGCGGGGATATTTAGTTTGATCTTGGCCGGGTGTACTAAGGGTGGTTTTTCCTAAATGGTTTCCCACTTTATCCACGCAAATGCAGGTACACTTCTAAATTCAATCTTCCTCACTCTTAACATACTAGAGTACTAATTAGTACATAGGCTAATAACCAGAGCGAGTAATAAGACCTAGTGCTAAAAAATTGATAAAAGTAATAAAAAGTTCAAAAATAGCATTTTTTATCATATCAAATATCAAAATTTTGAATTAATATTTAATAATATAATTAATAAAATACTTGATTTTATTACATTTTTGATGGAAATTATTTTTATTAGTTAATTTCTTTTAAAAATGTTTGATATTTAATTATCTGCATTGTGCAAAAAATACTACAAAACATAATGTTTGGCACTTCTTCAATTTGCTCTGAGTATGAAACTGCAAAATATTATCTAGGTTTGAAACTTCTTAAAAGTCACTTTTCTTAAATGTTCTCTCAAGGTTTGACACCCCTTAAAGGTGATAGTTTAGCACCCCTTATATTCTACTACATGCTGATCCCTCATAAATGGTTGCCCTTGGCAAACTACTCCTCCCCCCCTTTCCTTTCATTTCCACACCCCAAAAGATGGTAGAATATTAATCTTTCAAGCTCTTTCACTTGCTGAACCCAACAAATATCTGTTGATGGACAGAGCCCAATAATTCACGGGCCTCCCAAATTGTTTCTCCCTCCACAAGTGGTAAATAACCCCCTCCCATCCCCGGCCCCCAAGTTTTCTAACTAACAAAGAAGAAGACTGTCTACCAAAGATATTACAGCTATGAGTCAGCAGTAACTGCTAGAATACAAACTCCAGTGCCCTTTGTTTTGTTTCCTGGAGCACTATGTTGTTTCCCAGCCTTTTCAGGTTCAGGATCCCCCATTCACCCCTATAAAAACAGAGCCCAAGGTTGCCAGTCTCCTTTGTATTTAGAGAATGAGCTTCACTACACATCACAAAATGCCTGTCTAAAAGGGCCCTAAGAGTAGAGATTGACAGTCAACAAAATTCTCAGCTTTCACAGCTTCCCCCCCCCCCCCCCCGGTGGGGGGGTGNAATTCCCGCCTTTCCCGCTTTCCCCCCCCCCCCCAGGTTGGGGGTGTGATACCCCCATCCCCCTGCATAATGCCCCTGATTCAAAAACCTACTCAATGCGATGACACCTTCAGGAGTTTGGGAGAAACTAGTGATTATCGACAGCCAATGGAGAAGGACTTTGTTTGATGTGGATGAAGAGAATGTGTCATCCTCACCCACCTCCAGCTCTGTCTGAAGCTCCTTGAATGCCTCCACCAGGGCTGCCACCATTTCTAGGATGAAAATGTACAGATTATTTATAAAAATAATAAATAGGGAGGATATTTAAATTATTTTTTTTTCAAATTGTGAGTCAGAATACCATAACATACTACACAATATAACATTGAAGACAATATACCGTGGTAGAAGATATAGAGATGAAAAGGATATACTGTGGAAGGTAATAAATATATGGTGGTGGACAATATATTGATATATCACCCAGCCTTAATCACTAGTTAACAGTCAAAGTATGATAGTGTATGGTGGACTGTACCGGTGGTGCATATGGCCGAGTTGCTGGTGTACTGGTTCAACATAATTCTGTAGAGATAGTCCAGCATCTCCAGCGAGGAGCACAGCAAACCCACTGTAAAAAACACTTGCAGTCAAGGTCATGCTGCAAACAACACTGCTGATAGAAATAATTATACTTTTCAAGGGTATCTTTGGGATTAGAATTTAAACCTGGGGGATGCTTTCAAGTAAAGATTCTGGTAAAATTCCAACTGCACTCCTCAGCCAATATTCCAACAGTAATTCCATATACACCCTTACAAACTGCTTTAAAGTTTAAACCAAATACACTGTGTACCGTTGGTGGCACTGCTCAGGATAAAGACCATCTGTGGAAGCCAATTCCTTGGTTCCAATAGCAGTGTCAACATATCTATGCCTCCTTCATTTTCAGGTCCTGGATCGACCACCAGACTATCACCACTTCCTCCTGAGCAACCATTAAGGTCCTCGACACGCCTCCCACCAGAGCCCTCACCATTAACCATCATCACCTGCAAGAGCAACAAAATTATCAGCAACAATGAGCTGCATGTTTCTCAAATATAATTTGAAAGGGGAAGTATAAAATAGGATGTTTCAGTTTGCATTTTTTAATATTACCAAAAAGGTTTTCAACTCAAAGCCCTTGTGTCAGAGACAACAATGCTAGTAATAAGCTATATTTTCTAAATACAAGGCCGACCCAAGGGTTTCATGAACCCTAGGCGAGACTTAAAATTTGCGCCCCAGTTGTATTCTGGCCTATTTGTAACCCTACCTACCAACAAGCTTACCTATTCCCACCCAATCATGATTCATTTCTAGAATTTATCTGTTCGTTGTGTATTATTATGATTTTTTTTAATGTGATAACAATACATTGTAACGTTCTTGTAACTGCCTCTATGTTGTGCGCTAATTGTAACGTTACTAGAATGGGCCCCACTGTTTGACGCCATTTGTAACATCTCCGTGGCTTGCCCCTCATAACGGGCCCCTTGTTTGGACGCCAATTGTAACGTCACTATAATTAGCTCATTCCACGTTGTGTGCCAATTGCTATCTTACGCAATATTTATTATCACTCCCCTACATTAAGCTTCACTTTTTGTGATATAAATAAATAACATCAGATGAAGTTGATATTAGGTTATTCAATGATAGTTATTGATAACTTTGATAGAAAAATGGTAATATTGCACAAGAGCCGAGCACACGTCCGTCCGTGACAATGACTGACATCACAGTGGCTCCGAGATTGCACCACTCGTTTGGTATATCTCAGTCCAATAGAACTTACTAGAATGTTTGAGAACTGGAAACTGCCTCAAATTAAACATCTACATTATTCTGGTTTGTTCGAGAGCAGGAAGTTAATTTTTAAAAGACTTTAACATTGTAGTTTTGACTCAACTTTACGTCACACACTGAAGTTAGTTACAGTAGCTGATGCCTCCTACCTTCAGGGCAAGAACTTAAAAACAAGAAATAACTAGTAATTTCCTAGTTAGAATCTGGTAACTATCATATCTGAATAATTTAGAAGAAGACGTGCTTTAAGCGCCAAGTAATAAAATATAAAATTCAAATAANTACGCACTTACGCTAATGTGTAATGGTAGGGTGATTGTGAGATGAAATGGAGGACCTACAGTTTAACGTGGAATCCGAACCACGGTGGAGGCCTGGCATTCCCCTATATATAATTAAGAGGAGAATATTGTCAATGCTTTCAAATATTCTTTAGGGCCAAATCAGGGACATTACAACAATTTGTATACAACCTGAACAGGTAGTAAGATGCAGTGCTTAGAAAACAAACAAAAAAATAGGCTTTTTTTCTTCCATCATTAAAAATAAAATATAATAAATATAATAATTATATAATATAATGCGCAAAACAATAATAATAGAAATAATAGGGTACTAAAATACTGGGAAAAAAGAATCAATTATTAAAACAAAAGATAAATAAAAAATAATTATAGGGATTTTTTTTTTTTGCATTCAGCAAATATCCTACATATTTTAAGATGCGGGTGTTTCAATTATGGCTATAGTTAGAAACAACACGACTCGATTCAATATAAACATCGCACTAATATGTAGGGGCCTAATTCAATGGAAGAGGATGTGTACCCGCATTTGCATGTAGGAAGAGTATAAAACACCCTTAGTACATCCGACCGGGATAAACCTCTATATCCTCATATTTGGCAGTTGAGTCTATTGCGAGATTACCTAAGGCTTTAGACCATCCGGCCATTGAAGCGGGTATAAATGCTGCTGGTTGGGATTAAAACCCCTCAACTCTCCTTTAGCCCTGCGAGTGGTTTTAGTCAGATTACACTCACTTGTGTTGGGACAGTGTCCTCAGGGGTACCCTCCAGTTGTACCAGGCATGTCTTGAGCAGCCGCATGAGCTGAATTAGGGTGAGAGGGTCTGGGTAGTTCAGCAGGTCCATCAACACTCTGGGGAGTCCTGGGGTACAGTTGACTCTGAGACGCACGCCAGGCACACAACAGAGATTGCCTATGATACCCACTGTGATCTCCTGCTCATATGGGAGGGAAACAGACTTTACTAACACACTGTGCACAAGTTGGAGATATCAGTTGGTGCAGGGCAATCACTATCTAGGGAATATTATTAGTGAAGTAAATGTCACATTACTTCTCACAAATATGAAATTCCATAACTTCTCTAAGTTTACCATCTGGATATTTTATTTTATTTCCTTACAAACCTAATGACCTACTTATATAAGACCTTTAGTTTTCACATTATTAGTTCAACTTAAGTATTTATTTTACGTGAATTAAGCAAAAACGAGACATGTTTGGTTATTATTTTAATTATTGTGTTTGAGTACCCATCTCAACCTAACACCTAACTTAGGAAGATAATACAGCTGGGACTAGGTTTTGAATTGTGGTATTGTTTCCGTAGTCTTCATTAGAAAACAGAAGAATTTAGACCAGTGAAACTATTCTACCAGTAAAAAAAAACCTGAAAAAACTATTTAAATAATAATAATAATTATCATCATCATCATCATCACCGTGTCTTTCTACCTGTTCGGGTTGTACACACTTATACTAATGTGTAATGGTAGGGTGATTGTGAGATGAAATGGAGGACCCACACCTTAACATGGAATTCAAATCATGGTGGAGGCCTGGCATTCCCCACATTCACAAGTTGTGATTAATACACGTCGGAAGGGTTTGGCAATCAGATAAATCTGTGCCGGGACCGAGGATTTAACCCCAGACTCCCAGCACAGAAGTCCGGCACCTTACTCCTAGACCGCCAGGTCACCTATTTAACTGATCTCAAATCTATTGTTGTAAAAGTAAATAATTCAGAAAACCAAACTTAGATGCAATTCCTGGTTTTAGCTTATTCCTGTTAATCAAAGCTGAGATGGGTTCTCACAACAAGCGTTATTAATGGCTTAATCTCAAGGGAAGAGCACCCAAATCATCATGGAGTGGAGGAGAAAGCTCTAGTGGTTCATCACATGTTTAAACCTTACCCCTCCCCTTTCCCTATCTCAGTCAAATAATTATAATAACTAGGGTTGTATGAAGCCATGAAAATTTCATCTTGGCTTCGAAAAAACCCCAGTTCCAACTTCCTTTCAACAAAATGGATGATTTCAACAATTACAAAACTTCACCAAAATAAATACCAAGAGCAAAAATAATCAATGTATGTTCAGTTATAGTCATTCTGAGATGTTGTGTTCATTACAAATCAATATTCATTTGAAAAATTCTGAATTGTGTTGTAGTAATAACTTGATTTGTCAGCTTCGAATGAAATAGTTCTAACAATTGCACAATTAACCATTTTATAAATGGTTTTAGTATATAAAAATATATAAATAGGTAAAATATAATATTTTTTACAACATAAAACAGCTAACAAAGAATATTAAAAATTATTTCTGCTACAAGATTATTTCATATATTCAATTTGAGTTCCCTGTGAATTACAAATGTGGGTTTCGCACACCCTTATAGTAAACTATGGAAGGTAAAGATTTATTTTTTACCGTAAGTCTTGGATCCTTTTTATCCTGTAAAATGTGTTTGGCTATGTCCAGGACATTGTTGTTCAGCAGGAACCAGACAACATCTTCTTCGATGGTCATGTCCCAGAGTAGACACAGCTCCGTTTCAAGGTCACTGCACCACACTTCTTCGTCTAACTAGGACAGACCACAGTTTCATTGAGCACACTGATATTCTCGGGACTTTGAACTAGTTTCTCTTGGACAGAGTCATTCATTCTGGAGATCCAAGGCCTCAACAATCTTGACCATGGCTGGTCATATTGTTAGTGTGATTGTCCAACTATGAGTGTGTAAATAAGTTGTGTTTCAACTTTGACCACATGAAATGGTGTTGGTCTTTTATGCACCCTCCTGACAAATGGAGTTCTTTTCCATAGCCATCATTCTCCCATATTTCCCTTAAATTTGTGTTATAAAGGTCCTTTGATTAAGCGTTTTATAAATAAAATAGAAACTAGCGACTGCTTGAACCAAAGAGTGTCCAGTGCTTGGCTCAAAAGAGTGTTCAGCGCTTTTGACCAAAGAGTGTGCAATATTTGGGACCAAAGACTGTCCAGTGCTTGGGTCAAAAGAGTATCGAGTGCTTGGGAACAAAGAATGTGCAATGTTTGGGTCAAAAAAGTGTCCAGCACTTGTATGCTGAGTCTCAGTATAACCATATGTTTATAAAACTATCTATCTATCTATGTGAGGATGGCAATTACTATAGATTGAACCTACTTTTTCTATAACCGTGGTGTGATGACTGTTTGGTAGTAGATAACGGTGGTGACAGTTTGAAACTACTTCATTTGTGCTTTTTTTTATGTCAAAATTCAGTTTATTTTTATTTTGTGACATAATTAATAGCCTATATTTGTACCAACCTCTTTGCTATTGGTTAAGAAAAATTTGTGGTAAGGTCCCCAATGTCTTTGTTGATTTCCTTTAGTTATTGCATTGGGTGCGAATGCTCCCTAGTAACTCATCTATTGTTTGACATTGTTCTTTCTTTTCCCTTTCAAGTTTAATGAGAAGGGGAGAAGGATATTATGCAGTTTTTTTAATCTGTTGTTTCATTTAGCTTTTATTTTTTGTATTTATCACCTTTTGGGTGTAATTGTGAAGTTATAAATTATTTTGTTTACATATTGATGACCTAGGACTAGTTCATTCTTCATGTATGTATTTTTTTAAATAGTGTCATGAAACTTTCTTTCTAGCCTAAATTTCCGACTATTGATATTAAATTCATTCTTTCTGTAAATTATGTTCGGCATAGCTAGGATTTTCTTTATAACTTAACCTCTTATAAATACATTTTTTAGGCAAGAGTTTTGTACAAATACGGGTTAGTTAGTTATAAATTAGTTGCTTTGTGTTTTAATCATTTCTAAGGGATGTTAATTAATATTTAGAGAAAATAATTTGTATTTTGTGTCTTAGAGGCACATAATTATAATTTTGTTATGTTCTTTTTCAATTAAGGTTTGCCTTAAAAGATGTTCCTTTTTACAGGATCTTAAAATGACTAACTGTTGCGAGACTATAAATAGAATTAGGTCCAACAAACCCTAATTGTAATTATACCCACTGTTTTTAACACCTGTTAAAAACTAAGTCAGTGTCCTACATGAGCAATAAAATGAGCGGTAAGAAGTGAAAAGATCAAATTGACATGCTTGTCCTAGGTAAATACAAGAATAAACAGACAAGAGTTCAATTCAGTAGCCATGATGTTGTCAGTCAATTGTTAATAAACTACAAAAATTTAAACCAAAAAATCTCAAGCAAAGACCATCTACTTGTAAAGGGAATCTTGCATTGAATTTCAGCATTTATATGAAAATAAAAAATTATACATTAAAAGATTAAAAGGGATAATAATTCTTGCTTGTCCATATGCCTCCATTGTTTATATTTATAGATCTGATTAGGTTTTAAATTCTCATTTTTAAATGTAGAAATAGTGTATCATAATTTTGAAAAAATCTGATTAATTACTTCAACGACATAAGAGAGCGATTCATGTGAACCTTTTAATAGATTTGATTGTGTCAACCACATGTAATTTGGCTGCATTGTTCGCCACATTGCTTCGCCTTTAAGTAGGACACTTACATGCCAACAGTCCATTATATATTTTATATTATCTTTGCCTGCATCACTCACATTCGATCACTCAGGGAGGACAGCGTCTAAGGGATAGAATACTATTTTATACCTCTCCTTTTTTATTTATGTAATTTATTGTGGTTAAGGTTTTCTCCATAATCTGTATTTTGTGTTGAGGTAACTTAACTATAGCAAGGAGGTTTTCTATCTTATTTTTATATATGTATTTTATTTATTTATTTAATCACAATCATAGAATTAATTAAGTTTTGATATTAGGAGATACCGTCCTTATATCTAGATATAATGTAAAGAAGCAGGAATCTTGCTTGCATTCTTCGACGTTCAGTCTTATTTTATTGGTGACTAGCTGTTGCCCGCGACTTCTTTTGCGTTTTCACTCTTTTTTTTAAATGACTCGCGCCACCTATTGTAAAATCCGGAAGCTGAGGGTAAAATTACTTAGGTTGTTATTAAAAAAAAATCCGGCCTTGCTCCTTGTTTACATCATAAAAGGAACCTCTGTGCAAAATTTCAGCTTTCTAGGTCCAAGGGTTTGGGCTGGGCGTTGATCTAATAAGAAATAAGGCAACTTTAGGGTGAAAATATAGATCCTCTTTATTCCCTATCCCGTGGGAATTTCAGAAAATCCTAAAAATAGTTATTAGTGATTATAATTATCTACTTGCATGCCAAATTTGAAATCTCTAATAATTATAGTTACAGAAATAAGGCAAATTTAAAGCGGAGATAACCTCTTTATTCCCTATCCCGTGGAAATTTCAAAAAATCCGGCCTTATTTCAAAATTTCAGCTTTCTAGGTCTAAGGGTTTGGGCTGGGCGTTGATGAATTTTGTTTAATGTGTCTTAATAATATTTATGCACTTTTAAATACTTTATTTAAGTGTGTCTTGTTGGAAGTGGGCCAATACACTTGATACCTAAGACTGCCCAGTGACTGGGGACACAATACTACCCAGTTCTTGGGAAGCAAGACTATTCAGTGTTTGGGACACAAAAGTTTCTAGTGTTTAGAACAAAAGACTGTCAAGTGATTAAGGCAAAATACTATTTCAGTGCTTGGAACACAAGCTTGTTTAGTGTTTAGGACACGATAGTGTCTAGTGCTTAGGATGCAAGACTGCTCAGTGCTTGAGATGCAAAAATGCCCAGTGCTTGGGATGCAAGCCTTCCCAATGTTTGGGACAAAAACTGCCCAATTATTGGGACCCAATAGTGTCTAGTGAATGGGACGGAATACTATCCAGTGATAGGGACACAAGTATGCCAAGTGCTTGAGACACAAGACTGCCCAATGTTTGGAACTCAAGAGACTGGCCAGCGATTAGGATGAAAAACTGTCTAGTAATTGAGACGCAAGATTGCAGTGATTGGGACACAAGACTCCCCAGTGCTTGGGAAACAAGACTACCCAGTGCTTGGGAAACAAGACTGTCCAGCAATTTGGACACAAGACTATCAAGTGATTGGGAAACAAGATTGTCCAGTGCTTGGAACACAAGACTGTCCAGTGTTTCCGCACAAGATGGCCCGATGTTTGGAACCCAAGACAGGCCAGCAATTAGGACACAAACCTGTCTAGTAATTGAGACGCAAGAATGTACAGTGATTGGGATGCAAGACTTCCCAGTGCTTGGGACACAAGACTACCCGGTGGTTGGGACACAACATTGCCCAATGCTTGGGACAAAAGACTGCCCAGTGCTTGAGACGCAAGGCTGTCCAGATCTTGGGATGCAAGATTTACCAGTGCTTGAGACGCAAGGCTGCCCAGATCTTGGGATGCAAGATTTACCAGTGCTTGAGACGCAAGGCTGCCCAGATCTTGGGATGCAAGATTTACCAGTGCTTGGAACGAAAGCGTGTTCAGTTCTTGGGATGATAGATTTAACTATTATGAGAGACCACCCTCAATACACATGACCGGTATTCAAAATCCGATTTCCCCCATCATCACCAAACAGAGCGTTTGGGGTTGTTGTTAACAAATGTGTGTATATGGTGACTATTCCAGTGACCTGCAGTCTATGGCCTGTCCGATCAATTTGAAAGCGCAAGACTTTTGACTTGAACTGAATAATGTGTGACCATCAACAGTCCACACCTTCAGTCAGGATCTGACAGTCCACGGACAGCAGGACAACTGTACGTGCATGAGAACCATTAGGCTTGATTATGTTAGATGAAATAAAGCTGAGTAAAATGATTTATATCTTTATTAAGTACCTTGGTGAGTTTCATTAGAACCTTGATCACCCAACACTCGCTGTAGAGTGTTTCACCGATAGCATCCCCTCTCATCCTGTCTGCGTCCCCTGACATGTCCACAGGAAGGGGTGGGTTGACATTTCGACATTCTTCCTCCTTCTCCTCCCTGCAGTGGCAGCAAAATAACAATACAGATAGAATACAATATAAGTTGTGCAGCTTATCAAAAGTTCAGGGGAAAAATTGTATTTCTACTATAAGCTGATGCTATATATTTTTATGAATATTTAGAATCGAATTACCACAACAAAATTAATGACTAATTGAGTAAATTAGACAAATTTATTCCACTAGGGCCTACAGATACTTTTATAAAAAAAAGTCAATAGGGGCAGTTCCGTAGAAATTGGGACAAGGTACTTTAAAATAAAAAGCCATATTAGATATTGTTTGTGAGACAATTGTGTTCTAAAATGTCAAAATTTTGAGTTCCCAATAAATTTATTTTTTATTTATGAAAAATTGTATACGCAAATAATATTTAAGTATTTTGAAAAACAAAAGTTAACAACAAAAAGAAAATTAAATTATTACTAAATTACACCAAAAGAAGACTTGTTGAATTTATTATATGTGTAAAAGAAGTTTAAAAAAATCCTTGTATTTAACTTATTTAAGTGTCATACATGGTTATTTTGTTACCAAAAAAAGTGCAAAAGTTCTATTGTGCTTAGCATTTTAAAGGAAAAAACTTCAATGCTTGTATGCAGCAGTAGTTTTGGTCAACATAAAAAACAAAAACATTTCCATTAACTTAACAAGTTAAAGGCCTAAACTTTGGTAGCGGAATCATGATGTCCATGGCAATGTAATCACCCAGTATAGTAACGCCTATAACTGTTTATGGAATAAAGTCTGACACCTTAGCTAAGTCGGTAGCATGTCTGTCTACTGAGCTAAGGGTCTCGAGTTTGTCTCAAAATTGGTGATTCCGTTAGGCCACAGTTAAAGTTGCTCTTTAACTCACCAATACTACAATGAAGAATCTATTTTTTCTTTAAAGATAATTCTAGTAGTTTGGCCTATGATAATCACCATAGGCTAAACAAATAAAACTATAACAATATGTGAAGTGTGATATATTTAATTGAATCTTAAAAGATAGTCAAAAGGTGATTCTGTCACAGTTGGAATTAACCTTAAAACTGTGTCGTGGGTCTTATATTTTAAAAAGTTTTAATATACAGTTTACTTAGGAAATTATAAATGCTTTCTAGCACTGATATCAAGTTGGGGGAATTGTGTGTTAAAGGGATATCAGGGTGGACTGTGCCAGTTTTCTCGCTTGTATTTGTATTTCACTGTTAGATTTAAAACAATTAAATTTAATATGGATCTAAAAATCAGATGAGTTAAACTAACCCTATTGTAGTAGAAGTTTGAGAGAGGCTGCCTATATATGGCTATGTAGCAGTTCCAACACCTAAATATAATATCAATGTCTACATTTATTTGGAAAAAATGTGTTCTTGAATACAGTACCGATTATTTTAGTGCAACATAATACACTAGAACCTTGCTAACTGATGCTAAGTTCGGATTAGCCTAAGCGGGAGAATAAAGGGATACAGTATTTTCACGAATTTTAAATTACAGTTGTATGAGTTTAATCAAATTTTCACTTATTTAACTGATGTATAACACCTAATATGTAATTATTTTTAGTCAGGCCTACAAGAAAACACATTGTGTTGACTAAAACATGTACCTAAATATTAAGCATTTATTATCAGTTATCACTATATCTTACAATTCTCTTCAAACTTTAAGCTTTATAATCATATATTATATTTAATTTGACTTAAGGGCCCTACAGATGATCTGATCTGGTTGGCCCAAGAGGCGGCCTGACCAAATCAGGTGCTATCTACAGACTTAGTGCCTGATATCAGTTGTATTTTTTTTATCTAAAAGAGACACATCATGTAGGGATTAATTTCAGAAAAAAAAATTGTGGGCCAAAAAAATGGCTAATTGAACAGAAAAAATTCAATCACATGATATTACTAAAAGAATTGAATAGCGATGATTTTCCTAACTATTTGAGAATGGACTAGGAAAGTTTCAGTACATTGTTAAATTTAGTGAGTTCCAAAACAAAATACAATCATGAGAAATGCTGTTCCTGCTGAAGAGCGACTGATTGCTACTCAAAGATACTTAGCAAGAGGAAGAGATTATGGAGATCTAAAATACAGCACTGCAATTTCACTACAGCTATTATCAGAAATAATTCCAGAAACAAGTAAGGCTATCTTTAAAGTACTGAAAAACTATGAACAGGTAAGAAAAATAATATTTTAGAATAAAAAAACACTGTATTAAATTTAAATAAATACGAATACAAATTATCACTATACATTTATGAGGTATCTAAGACTGCTTGAATAAAAACTACAAATTATTTTCTCATTGTTAGAAATTCTTGAAGTACACTGCTTTAATAAAAACTAAAAATTATGTTCTCATTGTTAGAAATTCTTGAGTACACTGCTATTAACCCCTTGACGCACTTTGATGAGCAGGGCTCACACATTGTTTTCTTGCTTATACTTCATAGATGGCAGGAGTTGTATGAATAAAACTTGGCAGTTTTATTCTTTATATTTCAATCAAACATTTCATTTATTATTGTGTTTTTTTTTAGTTTTTTCCTTCATGAATTGCAGGTGTTACTGCCATTGACGGCAGAAGTGTTATAAATAGAACTTGGCAGTTATATTTATTACTTTTCTAACAAACGTTTTATTTATTTTTGTGTACATTTTTTTAGTTTTTTTTTCTTTTTGCTTTTAATAATAGCAGGTGTTACTTCCATAGAAGGCAGGAGCGGTATGAATATAACTTGCAGTTTTATTCATTATACTTCAACCAAGACTTTCACTTAGTGTTTTTTTTCAACCAAGAAGTGTTGCTCAATTATTAGTACAGTCAAGCTATGAAATGGCGTCAACTAGTAAATAGTAAGTTTCTTGCCTTAAAAACTGGCTAACTGATGAAGAAATGACACATATACTTTGTGATTCTGACAATGAAAATGATTTAGTAGATACTATTGATAATGATGTAGATTTTTCTGATTATGATAGTGAAAGTGTAAAAAACACTGAAGGTGTCAGCAATGATAACATAGATAGGCCTTCTGAAAGTGATAGCTCTATTGACAGTAGGGATTCAGACAATCAAACAAATGTAAACAAAGAAATATTGAGAAAAAAAACACTTTATGGGGTAAATCAACACTATACTTTATAAATAATTATAATGTGTTATGTATAAATTTTATTTTTCTTGAACAAAGTATATACAGTATAGAAAGGTAATCTTTGTCAATAATAGTTATAATATGCTATGATAAGAACGTGCATAGTGTGGAAAAAGGGGGAGAGATAAAAATTGAAGGATATGGAAGAAATAATATAAATGGGAGGGGAGTGAAATAAGTAAAATAAAATGATAAAGGAGAGAAAGAGCGATAAATAAAGGCTGAAGGGAAGTGCTTGAATAGAGGGGTGATAGTGGAGGTAGATTGATTGAGGGGAAACAGGAGAGAGAAAGATGTAAAGTGAGGAGGAAGAATGTAAATGGGAGGGAGGAGAAAAAAATGATAATTTAGCATGATATAAAAATGCTGTTTAGGGCATTGAAATTGCAAATATATTATAGAAGTTATATCAGTTAAACTAAACTTGTGCATAAAGTATTTTAACCTGAATTTAAATAGTAATCCTGTTGTAAAACATAGCCAGGTTTTTTTATTTGATAATTAATTACATGATACAAAGAGCTAGAACTCACTTATAGGACTATGGATTTACAGAAATTGAAATTTTACATTGGTTTAAATTTTAAAAGATTATGAAAACATTATGAATATTTTATCATGAAATAAAGTTAAACAATCGAAACAAAACTTTTTAACAAAATACACAAAACATAAAAGACAGTGCTGTCTACTGCTCAGTACCATTACAATTTTACAGTTAAGATAATTTTGAAAAATGTATAATATAGATAAGTAAATTTTATATATAAATGTGAGATAAAAACTAAAAATAGAAATAAGTATATAAAAAAGAAAAGAAAAATAACATTAGCAAATAATTAATATGAAAGTACTTTGGGATAAAAATAAAAGTTGCATAAAATTAAACACTATCACAATAATAAAACAATATATGTAGGTATATACGGGGAAATAATAATGGATTCTAAATTGTTTACTGGGAATAAATGTATTAGAATAATTGTGATTGAAAGCAAGTAGAAAGGAATGAGACTTAGATGAGGTATTTTACAGTATTGAAGACCTATTTCAATCATAGAGGATAGGTGGTCAAAATCTTTACATGAATTTTGTATGTTGGGTGCATTATAAATTATAGTCATTTTATTTAGAGTCGAATTTGTTGCATAGTTTACAGAGTTAAAAGATTCATGATATATTTTAAGTGAGCCTCTAGTATGATGACTTGACTGAGGGAATTCTAGTTTGTGGGTACTAAGTTTATTTTTATTTATTTTGTATGCAAGAATGACGGTTTGGTAGATAATCAGTTTATCGAGAGGCATTAAATCCAGATATTTATAAATTTCAGTAGTTCTATATTCTCTGACAGGTAATTGATATAGTGATCTAATAATTCTATTTTGGAGTGCAGTTAGTCTTTAAGTCTCATTTTGGTAGCAAAAGCCCATATATTACTCATATATATATATATATATATATATATATGAATGTACCAAAGAAAAATAAAGAGTTATTTTTACTGAATTAGTTAATGCATATGCACATCGACTTAATGCTCCTGCAAAAGTAATTAGCTTTTTTGTTATATTATTTATGTGACTCTCCCATAAGAGACGCTTGTCAATAGTTAGTCTCAGATATGTAAGAGAGTCTACATATTCCAGTATCTCATTTTCCATTAATATTTTCTTTTTTATTATTTTTTTTGTAGCTCTAGTTTTTTTTATGAATNATATATATGAATGTACCAAAGAAAAATAAAGAGTTATTTTTACTGAATTAGTTAATGCATATGCACATCGACTTAATGCTCCTGCAAAAGTAATTAGCTTTTTTGTTATATTATTTATGTGACTCTCCCATAAGAGACGCTTGTCAATAGTTAGTCTCAGATATGTAAGAGAGTCTACATATTCCAGTATCTCATTTTCCATTAATATTTTCTTTTTTATTATTTTTTTTGTAGCTCTAGTTTTTTTTATGAATAGTTTATTGGTATGAATCCAGTCTAGCAAAGGAAGAACGTCAGATTCAACATTATTTAGTAGAACATTTATGTTAATATTCTCATAATATTGCAAGTTCATCTGCAAAAATCAAAATGTGTCTATTCAAATTAATTTTGTGTAAATCATTTATATAAACTAAGAAAAGAATGGGTCCAAGGATTGAACCGTGAGGAACGTCACCCATTATTTGTTTATTGTCACTGAAGAATTTTGCGCCTTTCTAATTTTCTATCAGAACTCTTTGGTATCTATAACTTAAGTAATTTTTGAACCAATTTAACGACGACTTTTCTATCTGAATAAACTTCAATTTATCAATCAATATCATGTGATCAACTGTATGAAAAAAAACCTTGGTCAGGTCAATAAACAAACCCATTCCTGAGTTTCCCATGTCAATAGTATTTTGAATTTTTATTATTAGGTCTGTAGCTGCAGCTTGAGTATTAGTTTTTTTTCAAGAAACCATATTGTCCAACAAAAAAATAGTTGTCTCTATTTAAATATTCCAAGAGTCTATTTTTGACAGCTTTTTCTATTATTTTTACAAGATTCGAGATGAGACTAATAGGCCTATAGTTAATACAAAGATTTTAGTGCCTTTTTTATATATAGGAACCACCAAGGATTCTTTCATTTTATCTGGCACTATTCCAGTTTCAAAAGTTAATTATATGTGACAATATAAGACTTAAGACCACGTTTTTCTCATGTTCCCTAATGCTCTTTCAAACTTATTGTTTGTGTAGTTATTTAGTAAAAATGGTTAAATGTAAAGTCAAGGGTTTAATGAAAACTACTAATTATTTTCTCATTGTTAGAAATTCTTGAAGTAAACTGCTTTAATAAAAACTACAAATTAGGTCCTCATTGTTATAAGTTTTTGAAGTACACTGCTATTAATGAAAACTACAAATTATTTTCTCATTATTTGAAACTCTTGAAGCGCACTGTTATCACCTTCATATGTTTTATTTTGTAGATGCTGTATGTGCTTGATTGTTGATGAATTGTTTCTTGGTGAGTGTTTTGGATTGAATCATTTGATGTTAGCATGGTGGTATCAGTGTAGATGAAGAAAGCACTGGTGAATGATTTTGTGAAATGGCACGAGGGTTATAGCTATGGTAACTAACAGACGATGAAGATGATGGTGTAGGTACGGGATGGTTAAGAGAAGAATTGTTCAGTATTATTGAAGACTGTAAAGATAGTTTGTCTAATTTTCCATAAAAAACTACTTCCGAAATAAATTTTTCCAATATGCAGAGTTGTATTTTGGTCATTTATATTAGTTGTAGTCCTATTTCCCACCCATAGCACTCTGCTGGGTCATCTTTAGTAGAGAGTAAATTTTGAGCACTTTCAATTAATTGTTAATGCTTTTTCATCAAATTTGTAGCGCGCCATTTACTAACAGGTTGTCATCATATCTTGATTTGTGTTTCAGATACCTGCAACAGAAAATGAATGGATAAAAACAACAAAATAATTTGAAACAATGTGGAAATTTAATTATTGTGTCTGTGCTATGAATGGTAAACATATTTTAATTAATAAACCATCAGGAAGTGGATCAGTATTTTATAACTACAAGTTAACATTCAGCAGTTTTATTTGCAGTTGTCAATGCTAATTACGAGTTTATATATGTCCATATGGGTATAAAATATAAATGGAAGTGTTTCTGATGATGGATTTCTGAAACATACAAAATTCTGTGAAAAGCTACTATCGGATGAATTGAAATTACTATGTTCATCTTTGTTGCTTGGTACAAATATATTAATTAGCTCCTTATGTTTTCTTAGGTGATAGTGCATTTGGAATAAGAAAACATCTTTTGAAACCATTTTAACAAAAAAATATAACTCATGAAAATAGAATTTTCAACTATAGACTACCATGGGCAAGAATAGTGGAGAATGTTTTCTGTATTAAGTCATCACGTTTTCAAATATTCCAGAAACCAATATTGCTAGACATTAAAAATGTAGAGGCGAATATTTTGGCCAGTTGTTCCCTGCATAACTACAGTAGCCCCATGGCTTCTTTGGTGATGACTGACAGCTAACAGCTGACTTATGACAGTCAAAAGTGCCAGCTGCTAAACACATGTTTTTGTAGATCATCTGGTTCGGCGTAGGGATACAAAATTTGATCTGGTAACTTGTTAAAGCTGTCAGTCAGCACCAAAGAAGCCATGGAGCCACTGTATTTGAGAAAAAATCTAATAATTATATAGCCAGTAATTGTGTAGACTATGAAGATATCGAAAACCAAATATTTTGTGAAGGTGACTGGCTCCAGGAAAATACATTTTTAGATCTTGGTAGAACTAACCAAAGACAACATACAGATTATGGCAAAAATGTTCGGAATAAGTTTACTGAATATTTTAATGGTAGGATCATTGTATATTTTCAAGAGAGAATGATAAATGCATTGTGTGATTAACATTTACCTACCTCATTTTCATCATCACAAGTTATAATAGTGTTGACTCCACTTTTAATTACCGCATCTATATCATCCAAAAATGTAAGATATTCAAAATACCATAATGTGGTTACATATTATACATTTCCTACACCAGCTCCTGTGCTTTTACTTTGTTGCACCTGAAATGATCATGAAACAATTGTTTTGTAATTATAATTATTTACATGTTTATTTTTACAGGTGTGTTTAGATTTAGTTAAGTAATATTAAATTTTGGTAAATTAAATCACATATAATAAATAATTATAATGTTTAACTGAATTACCTATAAATTATTTAAGAATGAAATAGCCGAAGCTATTATTTATGCTTTTTAGTGAAGAATTCTCCATCTAGGCCTAGATATTATGTTCTGATAATTGAAAAATGACATATGACACGGGAATCGAACCCGGGACCTTTGGCTTAGTACAACAATGCTCTAACCACTGAGCTATCCAGGAATTGTCCCATGCCCCGGGTCATCCTTCACTCATATTTTAAGGCAGAGTCTATGTTGGACGTGCAGAAATCGTTGGCTACAAATGTGTGATTTTATTAAGATCCCGAGCTATCAGATAACGCAGCCCCCTTCAACTCGATAGTTGGCTTAATGCTGTCATTTGTATAATTATATAATTGTAAGGGATCGCATATTTAAGAATCAAATAGCCAAAGCTATTATTTATGCATTTTAGTGAGAAATTCTCCATCTATATTTCACATATCCAACATAGACTCTGCCTTAAAATATGAGTGAAGAATAACCCTGGGCATGGGACAATTCCTGGATAGCTCAGTGGTTAGAGCATTGTTGTACTAAGCCAAAGGTCCCGAGTTTGATTCTTGTGTCCATGTGTCAATTTTCAATTTCAGAATATAAATTATTTACTTACTTTTCCAATTCTTTTTATAGGCACTTCTAATATTTTATTTTTTTTTCCTTCAAAGTTGCAATACTTGAATCTTTTTCTATCATGTTTAATCCACTGGAGGGCTTGGTTTCTCGCATCTCTATTACTGTACAATTTACATGAGCTATCCCATAGGCGCAGAAAATCTTTGAAGAGTTATAAAAACTCTATATAGACTTCGCGCTCAGTAGTTATGTCCACCATTACGTCTTTGCATACATACTACTACTCACACCCGTGTTTGTCGTAAAGTGACACGCTGAATCACCCAACAACGCTATAAACGACACGATTTGGTCGGATGGTCGTGCAGTTGGATGTGCTAGCCACCCGACATCACCCAAAATTAAATAGGAATTTTTTTGTCGGGCAACACACCTACACACGACTCAATAATGCACCTGATCTGACAGAATCGGCTCGACCACCTTACCAAATTGTGTCGTCTGTAGGGCCCTATAACTTTTTTACCCCATTTTTCAAAAAGTGTGTTCGAATTATCCAAAACCTTGGACTACCAGGGGTCAGCCTAATGGGTTTTTACTGTTTTTAAAAATCCCAGAATTTTTTTTAGCACCGTGTCTTACTATCCGTGGAGTTTATAAGGTTAAGTATTAATTATGATAATGGGCTAGGAATTGGGAAGGTAGAATTTAGAGGAAGTGACCCCACATTTGTATGGAGGGAGCGTGAGAAACTATTTAGGAAAAATCACCCCCACTTCACCCAATTAAGATTTGATTCTCGATCTCCCTGTACTCGGCAGTTTAGCTCAACATGAAACTAGCATATTATCTAACTACACCAACGAGGTGGGTCAGAATTTGATTGAAAATATTTTTAAACACCTGGAAGGTTAGGTTTTGTTCATTTGAGATTTTTGTAATAGTAGGCCTAAACATGTTAACTACTGCATATTAAAATAAGTAGCCTACTTTTGGTGGCATGCAGACATTTTTTTTAATACCGGTATTTGCGTTCTTATGTTAATGTTATTCTGTGAATTACATGTTTTTCTTTAAACAAAATGTAAACTATAGAATTATTTTACAATATTAATTTTGTCATAATTGGAAATATTGTTTTGTTGTGTGTGGATAGATGGGCAAAAGTATTGAAGTTAATAATATATCAGATAAGAAAAATTAAATAATCCCACCATTAGTGTGCACTGTTCCCCCCTCAAGTTTTAAGTACAACAGATGACATGATTTGGTTAGGTGGTCTGGCAGATTTGATATGATCAGATGCAATATCATGTAAGTACAAGTATAGCTATGTCTACCCACAAAATTTTCAATTTCATGTCGGGTGGGCAGTGCATCAGACCGCCTTATGTAAGCGCGATCCCAAACGTTAAATGCAAAAATCCACTTATGAAATCAGGCGCTACGCCTGTAAGTCTGTAGGTAACATCCGATTTGGTCAAGCTGACTCTCGGATCGACCAGTCAGATCGTCTGTAGCCTATTTTAAATTTTCTCACTCTTTTGTAAATTTTAAAAATGAGACTGCCAGTTCTACAATTTCAAATATGCCTCTTGTTTTTTAATGCATTCTTGATTCCGGAAAGCTTTAGTCCTCGATAACAGGTCATTAAAATTGTAATTTATGCCGAGTTTTAATACCTACTTCAAATCAACCAAATAATTGAAACTTACATCCGATACGTTGTTTATGACCTATACATTAGGTTATGTTTGAACCACTACTTTTAAGATTCGAAGTTGCAAACTAAACAAAGTAAGAATTTAGGAAACGGCTTGCCATAGATAAAACTATAAAATATTTTGCTAGAAGTTGGTTGACAACACAGGTTTACAGTCAGCATGGGCTGGGCACTCTATAGGGACAACCTGATACCAAGTTAATACGGCGGCCCGCCGCTTCAGCGTTGCGGTCGCGTATGACG
>CABEEJ010003670.1:0-15735 GCA_901482245.1 Timema douglasi
CAGAGAGCAGGAGGCGTGGTCACGTGACCAAATCCAACCAATCAACGACGGGGTCAAGTTGGTTCGAGCGACCGGGGCCACTACTCACGGAGTTAAACTAAATTATTCAAGTGGATCGTGATGCAATGTAGTTGGTACTCTTGGATCGATGGTAGCTTAGAGGTACAGCACTCTATTCTCGTGTATAGTATAGCCAGATCACCATTTATTGTATATTATTCTACTTTCGTGTCACGTATGTATGATAATATCAGTGGTGCACCCAGAGAGTGTAAGAGGAGAATTTGCTCCACAAAACTGCAAATAAGTTCAGTAATAATTTAAATTACACAAACTAGAAATAAAATATAGAGCATTGAAGATGTATTGAAAGTATAGGCTACAGTCTAAGACTACATTATAATAATAAATATCCTTTTAGACATATTTAGAGTTTCCTGAAAAATCTCAATTTGTAAAAAAAACAACTGAAATAATACAAAACAGAGTATGTTAAACCACTCACATTAATTTCTGCCCTAAGCTCTCATAAAAAAAACACCTCCAAATAACATCTACGTCCATTTAATTTACTTTTTGTGGTTATGGTATATGTCCCCCCCCCACTTTACAACAATCATTTCATTTTGGCTAAAGCCTTAATCGTATGCCCATCTCAAAGTAAATCTTTGGGTGAGACACTGCCAGTGAAGGATACATTTTACTGATGAGCTCAATAGTGACTTCTTAAATAATTATTAAATTGATATTTTTTCACTATTGTCTATAGATTCATTTTTATCTCTTTCAAAAATGTCAAGATGTATAGATTACACAAATTACACTTTTTAAACTAGAGGCATTTAATTTGTACTTAATATGCAAATATAAAACATCTGCCAACCATTTGCAAAATAGCTTAGTAGTTCTAAAATAGACACAGCAACTATTCTACTGTCCATAAATTTATCAATATAAAAATAGAAGCTGCAATTATACTATTTTCAACCATTTCAAAAAAATAAATGGTACGGACGTTCTCGCTCTATTGTTTGAAAATGGAGCTATATACTCAAAACTCGTAATATTTGGGAAACCCAAGCATAAATTGCACTATACTTATGTAAAACTTCTTTTTTTAGTCCCGGTTTTAAATTTTATAATTTTGTTTTTAAAGAATTAATGTCCTCATTTGTATGTTTGAACCGATAAAAAAGATCAATGTTGGGTCCACAAGGATCAACACTTAATATTAAAATTTCAACTTCCGGTTAAAATTTTCTACATTTTATTAGGTGTTGCAAATCTTCATGCCATCGCCTTGCTATTAAATTCCTTATTTATAAATTTTGACCAATAAAAAATGTAAATATTGACTATTGAGTCTAAAATGGATATAGATCATTATTGTACAAACATTTCTCCTAAGTGGTTTAAGAAAAACAACATAAGGATTTAGAAACTTACTTATATTTAATTACTCCAAGGCATTGGAGAATTATTGCGTTAAAACTCAAGTAATATCTCTTTACTCAAAAGCTCACGAAAGCTCACAACATTGTATTAATATATTTGCCAATATCTCAGAAACTGTTGGATTTATAAAAATATATTTCATATAATTTTTTTAATAGTACTACAATTTTGCAATGATAAGTTAAATAGTATCTCAAATAGTTGCGGAGATACGGAAGTTTCTGCTTCTGTAAAGTACCCTAAAATTCATGTTCATGGTAAAATGAAACTAGTCAGATTATTTATAATCTTAATCAACACCTAGATACGAATTTTAATCAAAATCGTTAGAGTCTATTTAGAGAAAATAGAATTTTTCTCTTTTCGCCCTTTCTTAAACTACTCTTAATTTTAAGTGCAAACAGATACACAGACAGACATCATTGCAAAGACCACTTTTTATTGTTGGGAGTGGGGTCTTGAGAGTCGATATCCATCAACATTTCAGGTTAGATTTTCTTTTGCGGTCGCAATACTTTAAACTTTTATGTTCGAAAAGTTAATATATATATTTACGTATAGCTTGAAAGCTATTGGTTTTATAAACATATACTTCAAATAAAATATTTGTATTATAAAGAGATCTACATATTTGTAACGACAAGTAATTTCATATCTCAAATATCTTAGGGTATATTATAAAAAAAGATAATTTTACGCATCGGCCCGGAGCCCTTAAAGTCATTTTGCCGAAATATTGAAAGAAGCCATTTTGTTTGTAATATTTATAAATGTTTAGAAATGAAATTT
The DNA here is from genome assembly GCA_901482245.1 of Timema douglasi. NCBI lineage: Eukaryota > Metazoa > Arthropoda > Insecta > Phasmatodea > Timematidae > Timema > Timema douglasi. The sequence goes on from CABEEJ010003670.1 coordinate 2,245, forward strand.
AATCAAAATTGTTAGAGCCGATTTTGAGAAAATCGACTTTTTCTCTTTTTGCCTTTCAGTAAACTACCCTTAATTTTAATTCCGAGAACCCCTCGGGGAAACCCTATTAAAAGCCTAGATACCAAGTTTTAGCCCAATCGGTAAAATAGTTTAAGCTCTAGTTGGAGGTACAGACAGACAGACAGACAGATGGAAAGTCAAAAACTACTTTTTTGAATTCGGGGGGGGGACATGAAACGTCAAGATTCACCAAAATCTTGAGTTAGATTTTTTTTTGACGATCACAATACATTCTCTACCTGTAAGGTAACGAGAAAATAGAAAATAATAAAAAGGGTTGAACAATAACCCACATATCACATAATTATGCATGGCTTTCATTTGCAAACTCTGAATGGTAACATTTTTATAATCAAGTTTTGGAGGTTACCGAAACTGTTTTATTTTTCATGCTCTGGTTTCAGATACACAAGCTGACACCTTAGCTCAGTCAGTAGCTTGTCTGTCTACTGAGTTAAGGGTCCTAGATTCGATACCCGAAGTGGCCGAAAAATGTAGCATTTGTGAAATATGGGGTTAACCTTTCACATTGATAAATTAACGGCCGGGAACTGGATGTTGTGCCAGTCCTAGTCTTAGGTTAGATTATAAGGCCTAGCAAGCCGGTAGGGGAAAATATAATTTATGGCTTGAATAAAAAAAACGACCCAGGCCACAGGTTGGAAACAGAAATGGATGTAATATAAAAGGTTTTAGGGATACAATTTATTTATCATGTTTCAAGAGCATTTCAAATTTCAATATCCACCAAAATTCAAAAATGTACTATTTGGGTCAATACAGCAGAGCTTCAGCGGCATAACTACACTATCTTATAATACAAGGTCTAATGTGATAATTAAAATATTAAATTATTGTGTTAACATCAAATTACAAATATTGAGATGAATAAAAACTTTGAGAGCGAGTAACATTGTTCACTTTTACAACTTACGTATGACTGCTTGAGTACGACTTACTGACTGACTGATTGGTATATAAATATATAGTCTACAGTTTCACACTACGGCGTATCGCTTCGCACCGGCTCGTAAAATATTCACAAATTTAGTTTTTCCCAATTTCCATGCAAAATAATCCATAAATAAGCCGATCCGATGCGATATGAACAAGTTTGAGCCAACGTAAGAATACCCATCGGACCGGTTCGATGCAATACATACAGATGTACGCCAATCTTTGGAGTCTATTGGTTTAATATTTGTTCTAAGCATCCCTGGACCAATTGTCCTGACAATAATAACGAAATATTTACTATTTAATATTATCATCAAATAATTTCACACCCGCTTCGGTAGTCGCGTGGTCTAACGCGCTACTTTCATGCTGGACTAGACTGCTGAAGATGAGGAGATCAGGGTTCGATCCTGGCCGGGTGCACTGAGGGTGGTTTTCCTAAACGGTTGTCCACTCAACTCACCACGCAAATGCGAGTGAATTTAATTTAAATCAATCCTTCCTAATCCATAGCCCACTAGTGTAATTAGTACACAGGCGTATAAATCCAAACGGCAGTAAAACGCGGTGCTAGTAATAATAATGATAATGATAATTTTACAAATATCGGTTTCAGTGACCGCATGGTCTAAGGTGTCACTCTCGTGATAAACCACACTGTCGATGCCAGGTAGATAGGGGTTATAGTCCTGGTCGGGTGTACTGAAAGTGGTTTTTACAAAATAGTTTTCTAATCTTCCGTTTTTGTACTTCTTCGGTGATGAATCCCAAATTAATTTATTTTTCTTGAACTCATCTATAAAACGTTCGGTGTCCAAATCATCCATTTTTTTGGTAAAAATGAGGAAAGTATTTAAATACCATGATAATCCCACTTGTAAACCTTCACGGAACTGGACTAATCTTGTCTACTATGCAGGGGTTGGCAGCACTGATGTATAGACAACAGACGTCAAACAATCGGTGCGTTTGCATAAATGGACCCGTAAAATGACAAGCACTTAAAATATTTTGTGCGAATTTTGCTGCTGGCGTTCTCTAGGATACGACGGCAGGTTTTTCAAAACGTGACGGCAACTTTTTTTGGACGGCAGAGTATAAAAGGACTCATTTGTTCCCAGTGACTGACAAAACGCGACGGCTTTTGCCATCGTGTGTCGTGCAGCACAAAGCGTCTGCATAAGACTGGCTACACACCAAAGGCAACATATGACTTGCGACAATTTGTTGCGATTCAAATGTCGCATCACGTTGCGTTTGGTGTAGAGATGTCTAAGACATTATGACTCGCAACAAGTTATAGTTATTATTCTATTTCCCGCCATTTGTGAGTCATCAAAGTGTTGAGTGCAGTCTTTAGTTGGTTCTCAAAAAAAGTTAAATTGTTTCGGCGTTTTATCCACTTAATCGCTAATAACGAAACTATTTAAAGTAAGTTACAAAATAGAAATAATAAAAACGTACCTTATAATATTTATGATCTGTTGATGGTTTCCTAAAGTGTGTGTATAGTTAATATATTTATCAGCGGCAATGTGTGCAATACAGGCGTTCTATATAAGGCCTAGGCCTTCTATATAATGCCAGAGTGGTTTTGGCAAAGTATGAAATGAACGAGTTTTTATATTGTATTTCATACTTATTTTAAAGTTCTTTGTCTTTTTGAAGACCCGGAATATGTTAGCAATTCTTTTATCCAGTTATATCTAAGTCTTGCGCCGTTTTCTTGTAGGTTCACCTAATTCCTATGATTTAAGTTGGTCAGGCTATGCTATTTTAGAACAGGGTAGCTAGGTAAGGTTAGGTTAGGTTAGCTATTGTTCTCGGTAATATATTATAATGACTGGTTATTCTATAAGTTTCCTATGAAAAATATTAAATACAACAGCAACACTAATGTATTTCATACTTTGCTAAAAACCACTTAGGAATTATATAGAAAGCTTAGGCATTTTATAGAATGCTCGATTGACACACATTGCCGTTAACATATTCACTAAATATATTACGCACAAACCAAAGTTTTTCAATATAATTCAAATAATGACATGGCCGAAAATCCCCATGTTGTTCGGGGCTTGGCGCATGTGCAGTTCAAAATATCGTTCATGTTTTGTCGCAAGCAGTGTGCGACGCTTCTTTGGATGTTATGTCAGTAGAGAAGTCTGCAGCACGTTGCGAAATATCTTGTCTCGGAGAGGAGGGGGGGGCGGGGGGTTGCATTTGGTGTGTGGCAAGCCTAAAACGGCTCTAAACACTGAGTTTGCACTGAAAAGCGTCTCCTGGTAGCGCTATATTCCAGTAAAAGGATCTCAAGTGTGAATCCATCAGGCAGGAATCAAGTGGACGGTAATTTATTTTGACCAAGCTTTTCTAGCCGCCAATAGCACTGACGTAATATCGGTCTGAAAGAACCCCTCACTTAATTTAAAATTATATTAATCAGATATGTCACGCTGAAAACCACACGTGTTTGTGCCAAGTCTGGTTGACGCAGGAAGGGAGACTAAATATAGCGACATTGTGTAGGTTACGAGATGATAATGTTGCAACATTACAACACAACTGGGCGATGGGGCTAAAAGGGAAGACAAGACGCGAATCGGTGGACGTGAAAAACTGATATACACACATAACTATCTCTAGAGTGGATGAGGGTTTATATGTGTCGTATAACCTGGTTATTTTATGGCGATGGAAAGGCCAGGCATGAATCCCGGTAGGATTTATTAGGAATTTTATTCTAAATTATTTTACATTCTTCCTTTATGTAAATGTGAGTTCATTTCCTACAAAGTTCACCTTCTTAAGCCTAACCTCGTTATTATAAAAGCCTGGACGGTAGTAAAACTAGGTACATAGTCTTAGTCATCTATATATCTATCTCTCTCTCTATATATATATATATACACTAGCTGGTGTGCCCGCTCTTAGCACGGAAAATCTATAAAGTAGCGTTTTTATGTTTTAAGTATGTAAAATAATCCACAGGGAATAGTAAACACAAATGATAAATTATATTTAAATGTTAATCCTATATTGGTTTGGATTGTGATACAAAACATGAAAGTAGGCTGACTAATACACAATATTAAAATAGAGTTATAATTTGAACATGTTTTAAAAGCTGACATTTTTTTAAAGATTAAATTACAACTTCACTTTATATAATGCTTTGAACTCTTGCCTGCTGGTGCTAGTAAAAAAGAAAGAAAGGTGTCGTCACAGCATAAATAATTGGTTGTTAATAAATCTTATAAAAATAAATTTAGCTTTTGTTTATGGCATCTACTCCGTGTATCCTTTACTCATTTACACATTTTGTCCTTAATGAACTTTTTTTAACCTTTTAATTCTTTTTTCTTTTTTACCCTTTATATCCCGTTTACGCTTTCCCACCCCCCATTAAACTTTTACTCTTTAATTCCTTTATCTTCTCCTTTGGCCCTTTTGGGGCTTTATGATCTTTTTTACTTTTTAATTTATTTTACCCTTTTTTAATCTCTATAAACTTTTAATTTTTTATTTACTTTTTGACCTTTTTACTATTTTCTCTCTGTTGACTTTTATTATTGAATTGATATTTTATCATTTTTACCCCTTATTCTATTTACAATTTTTACACTATACACTTTTCACCCTATACTCTATATACCCTACAACCTTTTTACCCTTTTTAATCTCTTTATCTTTTTTAACCCTTTTAACACCTTTTAGGCAATTTGCGGCTTTTTAATATTTTTACAGTTTTATTTATTTTACGTTTTTTTAAATTATACATTTATGTATTTTCTTTATTATTCTCAATTCTTGCCATTTTACCATTTTTAACCTTTTCGCAGTTTTTTCTCAATTAGGCCACTTTTGCCCTTTTCAAAATTTTTGATATTTTGATCATTGTTTGACATTTTGCGATTTTTTTTTCTTTTGGTCATATTGCCCTTTTTGATTCAATTTATGTTTACCATTTTTACTATAGTTTACCTTTTTGGACCTTTTGCCCCATTTTACATTAATTACCTGGCTTAGCCCCAGATATATATTTTAGGGTAAAAAGGGTTAAGAATTAAAAAATGTTGTAAAAAGGGTATAAAGGGTGTAGTGTGTAAAGGGTGTAAAGTATAAAGGTTAAAGGGTAAAAAGGTTTACAGGTAAAAAATTCTAAAAAAAAGTATTAATACATAAAATCTATCTATTAGAAATAAATAACAGCATTTAACATTATTAATATAATATCATAGCAACATGAGAAAAAGAGTTATTTTTTATAGAAACCAAACTCTTTTTGTTTACTCTCCATCGCCACCAAACTACATGTTGTAGTAAGGCTTTTTCTCAGCGTTTATATTTCTTGATTTTCTCAGTTTTTAATTAATTAAAAAAATTTATTCAAAATGTCCAAGTTCTGGCCTTGAGGTGCATATGATTGTGCACAGTGGCTACTGATATTTAAAATTTAGGCCAATGTGTATGGTAGATATCGCGCAAAGCAGCTCATGGACAGCGCCACTAACTTCATTTTACAAGCTATAATTTTTCCACTACCGGTTTGCTAGCCCTGGCGTAGCTTCGTAAGTCTTATAATCTTGTAATGATATTGGTTTGGATTAATCTAAGTTATGTAAAAAGTCATGGATTAAGGTAATATTTCTTTAAAGTAATATATGTAGAGTATCCATTTAAGATTCATCCATGAAGGAACACGCGCTTCTCAGAAACAATGTGAAAAGGATTTCACCACTAAAATATATATTTTTATACCATCTTTCCTGTTAAATTACCTACTGCGTCAATTCTTGTTAAAAGGAACAACTTCATAGTATTTTTTTCAAAATACGCCATTTCTCTATACCAATAAGAATCTATGCTTCACAAAACCTGTCGCCAGGAGTCTTTCTATTAGTTGGATTTTACACTGTTGATGAGGGGAGAGAAAGGCAAGGGGTATGTTATATATAAGCCATTGTGCGTATGTATAAGGCATCTTCGGGATCCAAACATCTACACCGAGATCCCGCTCATGCACAAGTCAGTCACAGTTTAACACATTATAAAATAAGTCACATCAATATCACAAGTGTGCAGTGATATAAAACATTTAATTTAAATATGTATACGTAATTAACAGGTGTAATTTAAATAAACCGTGTGTGAAATAACAGCCATCAACAATACTCTTTTTTCAATTTTATTAATATTCCGATTTAATTAGTGCTCGAACACGGAGTTATAGACAGCTGGTTAAACGATATTTTTTCCGTACAGTGATGATAGACGCTCGATCACGGAGCTTTAGACAACCTATTAATCATCACAGCATTATTATATCAGGGAATTAATCCTTAGTGTTTCAATCGACGCCCAAAGCAGGGTGATTGATTCCATAGTGTTACAATTGACGCTCAAAGTGAGGCGCCATTAATTCCATAGTTTACAATCTAACTTAGGAATAGGACAGCCACAACATCCAGTCCCCGGCCACTAACTTAGCACTATGAAAGGGTAAACCCACACCTAACAATAATAGTTTTTTTGACATGCTGGGAATCGAACCCGAGACTATTAGCTCAGGAGACAGACACGCTACCGACTGAGCTAAGGAGTCAGATTATATTATATTTATCAACGGCGTAGATTTATCTGATTACCGAACCCTTCCTTCACCTCTGACAAGACGTGTATTAATCACGACCTGTGAATATGGGGAATGCCAGGCCTCCGCCGTGGTTCAGATTCCACGTTAAACTGTAGGTCCTTCATTTCATCTCACAATCACCCTACCATTACACAGTAACGTAAGTGCGTATAAACCGAACGGGTAGTAAGACGCGGTGCTAATAATAATAATAATAATAATAATAATAATATATTATATATAATATATATTATATAAAATTGTGCATTAAAAAAATCAAGAATTATTTATTTAAATGCACAATTTTAAAGTGAAAATATTTAAAATGTAATTTAAAAACGCCCTTTAAGTCTTGGTTCCACTGACAAATGATATTTCGTTTGTCAAGTCTATTGCTTCAAAAACAACAAAAATAGTACTTTATTTTAGTAAATAGATTATATTAATACAATTTTGTCCTATTTTGTGACTTAGCTACCTCTCAAACTATACAAGTCTATGTAATTATTTTAACCAATTGCTTAAAATTGTGATACAGTAGAGACCCGATTATCTTACCTTCGGATATCCGACATTCTGTTATATCCGACATAATAAATGTTCAATTTAATCGATTTAAAATCATTCATTATTTTTTTACATGAATAAAATTATAGGTCTGTAATTTATTGCATTGGTGATACTATAAAGTAATTAGTAATAAACCTTATTTCATTTAACTCCATTTAATTTGGATTTGTTTCGCTCCAGTTCCCATCTCTATGACCCCCCCCCCCTCACCCCTGTTTCCTTAACATCCGACATTTCACTTAACCGACCCCCTATCGACCACCTAGGGCCAGTTCCATTGTCAAATTTAGTACGCCTCAAGTGCGGCGCTACACTAAATACAAGACGAAACCTACCTAGACCAGAATGGAATGGGCCGTTCTCGCATAGGAAACTGGCCCATTCAATTCGAGTTTAGGTAGGTGTCGTCTTGAACTTAGTGTAGTGCCGCACTTGAGGCGTACTAAATTTGACTATGAAAATGGCCCCTAAGGTCAGATAATTGGGACTACTGTATTAACTCAAGGTCTTCATTGTATCAGAGATACTTTTTTTTTTTACCAATCTTGAATCTTTCAAATAACATAAGATTCAAAGTATTCGAGGATTCACGCGCATCATTTCTAATATAAGCCAGGTTAAATTAGACCGACACAAACACCTAACTCTTACGGAAAAGATAGTTGTTTGGCATCCTTATTTGCATCACAATTTAAAGACAAAAAAGTTACACAATTCATTTTAATATATTCCTACGTAAAGCCATGTTCTCTTAAGAGGTATTGTTTGAGATATGTTATCTTTTTCATCTGTATTATTAATAGTTTTGTCAATGTTGACCATTCTTAATTTAAAAGTATGCTCCATATGCTAAAAGGTTGTTCCCAATGTAATTCGACCATAGCACTTGGACTGCCTCTATATCGACGCAAACTGGCTCACTTCCAATGAGATATTCTTCTTGTTTTTTTTATCAGATGTGCCGTAGTGGCGACTACCTGCGTAGCGCCCCGGTCCGTCGACTGCACCACCCGTTGGAAGAGAGCCCTATATGGGGTCTACTAGGCAGCCTGCTTGCTGCGGGTCTAGCTTTGGTCGTGGGTCTCCCAGTGCTCGTGATCGTGTGTGTGCTCATCCCGGCCTGTCTGCTGGCCCGTTGGTTCCTGCTGCTCGTCTTCTGGAACAGGCAGACCGCTCAATCAGGTCAGACACTTGATGTAAACACGTGGTAGTGAATGGCCTTGGACACAACGTTGACTGAATAGGATGGTGTGAGGACCACTGCAATATGGCATTTAACCAAACATTCAAATAACAGGTGAAGGTAGAACCGTGCTAGAATAGCCTTGAACCAAACATTAAATGTACAGAGTGAAGGTAGAACCACGCTAGAATAGTCTTGAACCGAACATTAAATGTACAGGGTGAAGGCAGAACCACGCAAGAATGACCTTGAATCGAACATTAAATGTACAGGGTGAAGGCAGAACCACGCTAGAATGACCTTGAAGCAAACATTAAATGTACAAGGTGAAGGTAGAACCACGCTAGAATGACCTTGAAGCGAACATTAAATGTACAAGGTGAAGGTAGAACCGCGCTAGAATCCGGCTATTTTTACTTTTAAATCCAACACAAGTCTCACGCCTTCATCTATTGAATGTAATAAGAATTAATTTTACATCGAAATTTATCAGCAAGTAGAAATGTACACCTTAAATTAATTAATCTGATAAGACCACTAATTTCATCTGGGCAACGTTGGACACTTGAAGCTAGGTATTAATAAATTAAGTTACATGCTTAAATTTTTTAAAGTACAATCATGGAAAGCCCATAAAAATTTCACTCCAAAAGGAAATTTCACTTTTTTGGGAAAAGCCAATATTTCTATAAAAGTATGTGGACCCCTACATTGAGTTCGATGATCTTCTTTGTTTGTCAATTAATTGTACACATACCGGTACCTTATAGTTTACTAACGGAGGGGTTACAAATAGACCATTACTCCTTCACGTGATAACAAAGGAAAGCCAGGAGATTTGGCGTCAGTTAACCGAGAGAGAACGAGTATAAATATTTCCTTCAAAGGCCTATCTGTTTCTTCAGAGGTGTACAGTAGTAATTCAGTCGGAGCACCTTCTCAGCCTTATATAGAGGCAATCTGCCAAGCCTATTTAAAGCGCTAAAAGCCTAAACGAGTATCGTTTTCATTCACATGACCATTGCTCACGGTTCATTCCCTTGGCTAAGATGTAAGCGGGGTTGAAACAAATCTATAAGTTATTCTATTCACTAATAAGTGCCGGAGATAGTAGTGCGCATTTAAACGTTACATCATACACCCTATAGCAGCGCTTCTAGAACATTTAATGTCTACGACACACTATTATTTGTTGTGAGCCACACAATTAAAGTTCAAGTTGATAACACTATTGTAGACTAGGCCATACGCATGCGCAGAGAAACTTCTGTCAGCTGAACAGAAAATGTGTGTGCGTGTGTGTTACCTTTAATCGGCCATGAGTTAAACTTTCGTGTAAGAAACAAAAATATTAATTGTTACTCAAATCTTAGATTGTAATGCATTCAATTTTCTGGAAAATAAATATATTGAAGCCTTTAAACATTTTTCTCTTATTTCTTTAAAAAAATTAATATTGAATACTTTTAATTTATATTTTTATTAGAATTTTTCGGAACACCTAGTGAATTTCGCGGCTCATCCTTTGAGAACCACTCCTCTAGAGTCATGGTTTTTTTAGATTCGTATTATTGGCCAGTGTCTATACATTGGGTTTATGAAATAATTGTGTATGCATATATATATATATGTCTACACACACACACACACACCTACACCTACACATACACAATTATTTCATAAACCCAATGTATTGAAACTGGTCAATAACACGAATGTAAAAAAATACATGACTCTAGAGGAGTGGTTCTCAAAGGGGTGAGCCGCGAAATTCACTAGGTATTCCGCAAAATTCTAATAAAAATATAAATTAGAAATAGTATAATTCAATATTAATTTTTAGGATCTGGCTAATTCGACAAAGGTTAGTTCGAAAAAATTGATACTTTGAACCCACCACGGCTACCCATGAAATTCCTATTCAAACTAATGACGGAAAAATACTTTTAATTCAAATTTTAGAGGGAAATATTTTGATGGTTCGAAGTTTTTATACATTGTTAACTTTCGAGTTAGTACCCTACTGTACGCATTTAGAACCTAGCTTAACGATCTTTATTAAATTACCTCATATGCGAAGAATATAATTTCATAGAATAGGGGATGTGTTGGCAGGCTTTCATCGCTACTGTGCAAGAATGTCATCACGTGACGCCCAGCGTGTTGCGCATGCCCAATGATTCTAACTCTGAGAGTTTTGTATGTTAATTTTTTCAGGTTTTTATATTTTGTGTAAGTAATTTTCTGTTTTCTTTTGTGTATGTACAGTGTATGTGTGCTTTATATATCATGTATAAAGTGTTTGTGCTTATATTATATGTATATAAATATATATATACTATATTTGAGGTTATTGACTTATTGTCAATGTGTACCAGCTTCGTAAGTATTCACAAAAATGGTTAGTTCAAATTTTGGATATTTTGAATTTTCTACATATCCCCTAAGTTTCGAATTAAATAAGTTCTACTGTATATATAATAAGAGTTCTGCTTTATACATATAAATTCATCCCCACTAACTTTCCCCACACGTTTCTATCTTTGCACACTCCCTTAGCTTCAACAACATCCATACACCGAGTCATACATGCTGTTTTATTCTTAAAGTTGTTAATTTTATCTTTTTCATAAATTCGTGTACAACATTTAACCACGCCTCACATAGCATGCCGCTTCCTTTTGGCCCACACACTCTACCTTCATATATTTGATTTGTCACTCGATCCACACCCATCCTCTCAACATGCCCAAACTAATGTAAGACGCCTCTTTCACATTTGCCTATTGAATTCCCTTTCAAACCCTACTCCTTCGGCATCCATTCATTACTGACTCTGTCCATGCAAGTTTTTCCATATACGAGTACATTTCTTGGATACCTGATTCGAACCACATTCACCTTGCTCTTGTATTTCTCCTGACAAACCCACACTTCACATCTATAAAACAATGTTGGCGTACACATACCCATATCTCCTTCTATCTTTGCCTCTTTCAATACTACTTCATTCTTATCAATAGTTCACATACATCCAAATAATCTCCGAGATGCATTCCCCCGTCTGTCAATTTCAGCATCTATCCTTCAATATTTACGGAACTTTCCACCCAAATATACAAAATCACTCACTTGTTATAAAAGTTTTTATTTATACTAAGATTACAATCATTTCCTGATCCATCCTTATCAAAAACCATTACCATAGTTTTGGAGATATTTATACGAAGATTTATTCTGCATGTCACCACATTCAAACAATATAATGCATTCTGCAAGTCACTTTGATCATCTTTATATAATGGCACTCTCACATTCACATTGTTCATTTGTACACCAACCGCATTCTCACAAACACCTCTTATATACTTATCCATGAAAACATTAAACAACCAGAGAGAAATAACACTACCTTGTCTAACACCATATTTAATGTCAAACCATTAGCTTGAAGCCCCATCCACCTTAACGCATTTTTATCACCATCATACACCATCATAATTGCATTTACTAACCATGCATCCACATTATACTTTATCAGACATTCCATAACATACTCCTCTTATTCACCAGATCGTATGCTTTCTCCGGATCAACAAATGCACAATAATCTCTCCCCTTACTGCCATACATTTATCGATAACTTGTTGCAATGAAAATATCTGCTCCATGAACCTCTGCCTGGTATGAAACTATATCATTGCATACCCCTAATCTAGTCGACAGTTTTTTCACGCAATCTCTTTATTAAAACTCTCCCAAAAACTTTACCTGGAATACTCAACAAACTAATTGCCCTGCAATTCTTACACTCACTCTTACTGCCGTTGCCTGCATTCTTCTAGTCATTAGGATTGCTTGGAAGAATATATCACTTATCATATTTTCCCAACCCCTGTAAACTGGCAAGTTTTGCGTGAAGGTTCCTTTTAGGTTCTAGGCAATAGCTTTAAGGGGTACAAAAGACGAGTTGAAAGTTTTCAGAATTCCCCTAAGTATCTTTTGAACCAGCAGACATAGAGCCTTACAATTTATAGTGAAGATTCCTTTCTAAAATCAGGCAATAAGTTTTTAGGGGTTTTTCAAATTGCATTCCATAAGAGGGTGAAGAACGGCAGAAAGGTGTGCGACTTACTCACTCATTACCTTATTTCCCCAAGCCCTTGGCCTGGAAACAAATTTTGCCTAGTAGTAAGGTATTGAAATTACCTCACATAACCATAAAAATCTAAAATTAAGAAATATAAAAATGGGACCTCAGGAATTGGGGACCAATAATTTAAAAAAAAACATTTAGATGTATATAAAATTAAAATTTGGCGCACAGGTAGAGAGACAGCTCCAGATAACCCAATAAATCTTAAAATTTGTTATTTATATGAACTAGATGGGGAAAACTGAAAAGTGCTTATTTTTTTTAGTTTTGGTAATTTTGAAACTCCCCATTTCACCAATCCCCTTTCTATAAAGTATAGTATATATCTAGCACTTTACTATTTTTACTTAACCACTCCCTTTCCCTCCTTTCCTTATATTTTGTATTTAAATCTACAGTATTTTATGGTTAATTGAGTAATATTTATATCTTCTTGCCGAATTTTAGTTTTATACTAAACAGAAACGTAGTTGTTTCTATTAGTTTTTGGAAACTCTAAATAACTTACCAACCCCATTTAAATTTTAACAAATCCTACCAAGAAATTTCAAGTGTCAAAACAAATATGGTAGTCTATAGATAACTTTCTACCTTAGTGCTAAATTTAGATTTTCTACCACAACTTCGTGCTTTTTTTTCTACCCGGTTTCTCAAAGTCTTAGTTAAAAAAATTAAAATGTTTAGATCTTCTTATTTGAATTTGTTATTTTACCTAATTGCTGAGTTTTAGTTTTCTACCACACTAGGAAGGCGTTTTTAAATATAAGTTTTGAAATTTTGAACCTCCAACCCTTTTTTCTCCAATTCACTAGTATAAATTCAAATTTCAAGATTTATCTGGTTATCTCTCTCTACCTGTCAGCCAAATGTTAGTTTTTTTTACCTAATCTAAAAAGTTTTTTCCAAACATTGCTTGCGCCCCCCCCCCCC